>JAGKTI010003282.1:0-29913 GCA_018397915.1 Birgus latro
TTTTTTTTTTTTTTTTTTTTGAGTATGGATTCCAGACTACTTGGAAATCATTGAATAGTGTTTCTAGTATTAATATCTGGCAGTGGTATTCATATTACGGGAAGTTGGGAAATGTAAAGTGGAGACTTAGTTACCCAACTTCAGAAGTCTCCACAAGTCCTACGGTACTCGACGAGTGCTAAAAAAAACATCCCAGGAGAAAGCTGAAGGTATGTGCCAGATGCATATATAATTATAATATTCTAGGACTAATAACTGATTTTTGGCAAATATTTTTAAACAGTCAGTCGGCGCGCGAATATCCCCGCGGGATGGGCACGGTGCACCTCCGACAACTCCACGGTTTAAGAGTTAAGCTGCTGTTCAGTGGTGGAGTGAATACATGATCTGCATTCATGAACATGATTACTTATGTTTAATTAATCATTGTTATTATCAACATTTTATGATTTTTTCTATGCCTTGCATCCATCATATGGTTTACCTCAAAGCTGTTGTTCAGGCTGTATAATTTGTTGCCATATTACCTACTTATCTCTCAGCACCTCATCCCATTTTTCTTAGGATGGCCACTTGTTATATAGTATGTATCATTTGTATCAGTTTTAAAGGTTCCAACTTGCTTGCAAGCATCAATCTTGGTCTCCTAATGGTAGCAGTCCATGTTGTCATTATCTGGCAGCTTCCCTATTCAGTTTCCTATCCCTGAGGTCACACTCTGTGACCCTGTCCCAGGTCTTTTTTTTTTTTTTTTTATCAGTCTCCTGCATGTCTGCCACCAGTGGTCACACTTCTGACCTTCCACACCCAGTTGTCATCCTCCATCCTCTCCACATGCCCAAACCATCTCAATCTACCCCTACTTATCAGAACACCAATACATTCCGGTCCTATCATACTTCTCAACTCATCAATTGTAATCCAGGCATCCCCAGGCCTCGCAGTGAAGGACACACTACATAACCATCTAATCATTGCCATTCCTGTATGTTTTAGTTTATGAATATCCTCTTCCTTTGCTGCCGAGGTCTCAGTTTCATACAGCATTACACTGCAAGCACATGCTACATGCAAAGATCCCTTAGCATAGAGGGAGAGCCCTCTGAATGTTAGGAGAGGTAACAGCCTCTATGGTACAGTGGTAGAGTGTGCGTCTTGCACGGTGGTGGACGCAGGTTTGCCTCCTGCCAGAGTTGTAAAAACTTTGGGAAGTGTTCACCAAGCCACTTACCGTTTTGGCGGACATAAGGGGTGCTGTGGTTGAACCAGTGTTGCATACTAGCCCTTTCGCGCACCTCAAGTTTTATTAAGTTTCATGGCTCATGATTTTACTCGATTTTACTCGGCCGCGCACGCCTCCAGGCTGCCTGCAGGATGCAATTTACACGTATTCTCGCCTCATTTTCGCCACCCAAACCTCAAAATATTGCCCTGAAACCCACATCATCTTATTCACTGATGTTTGTTCTAGCTGATAAGCCAAAAAGAAAAAAAGAAAAAAATGTACATTAGGCCGCCATGAATAAACATTTTGGAACGTTAATCTCACTTCCCAACATCGTCTTTCGAATGTTTTCCATCATACAGAAGAATGTTATTAGAAGTTTTAATAGAGAATTTCATTAGCTTTCTAATGAGGTGTGTCCAGTTGTGATGCGATATGTAGTTTTCGAGAAAATAGCCAAAAACTAAAAGCCATTTTTGTAAAAAAATTGATTTTTGTTCAGGGAGGTTTAGTGCAGAAGTTTTCTTGCACACATTATGTTTTTATTACATAATCTTATTTAGAATTTCATAAGCTTTCTCAGGGGCTCTTCAAAATTTGGATACGCCTTATAGTTTCCGAGTAAATCACAGAAAACTACAGGGTACTCACGGCAGCGGTGCACTTTCGTCATTCATGCACAATAACAGTGGTGTTCCTCAGGGCTCTTTTCTATCACCAACTCTCTTCCTTTTATTCATCAATGACCTTCTAAGCTGTACATCTAACCCTACCCACTCATATGCTGATGATTCCACCCTTCACCTTTCCATTCGGTTTCCACAACGTCCATCTCAGCAGTTACTTCAATAAAAAAGGGATGAGGCTATGGCACACCTAATGTCTGACTTGGCTCATATCTCTGATTGGGGTAAAAATAATCTTGTTATTTTTAATGCATCAAAAACTCAGTTCTCACACTTATCAACCTGACACAATCTTCTTCAGGATTACCCATTAATGTTTAATAATGTCCAGCTCAGTCCTGCATCATCCTTGAACATGCTTGGGGTTTCATTCTCTCGGGATTTGTCTTGGAAAGAACATATTACATCTCTTGTGAAATCTGCTTCCAAGAGATTAGGTGTGCTAAGCCAATTCCAAACTTTCTTTACCCCTGCACAGTTGTTGACCTTGTACACAGGTTTTATTCGCCCGTGTATGGAGTACAACTCTCGTGTGGGGAGGCTCCCCACATGCAGCTCTTCTCAATAGGGTGGAGTCAAGGGCTTTTCGTCTCATTAACTCTCCTCCTCTTACTGATTCCCTTCAACCTTTGTCTCTTCGCCGCATTGTTGCATCTTTATCTCTCTTCTATCGCTGCTTCAACGGTCACTGTTCCTCTGAACTGTCTGCTTGCATCCCTCCACCTCTACGATGGGCATGTAGTACCCGTCTAGCAACAAACTCTCATCCCTTTTCTGTCCAATACTCTAATGCAAGAGCTAACTGTTACTCCCAGTCCTTCATTTATGCAACTGGTCAACTCTGGAACTGTCTTCCTCTGTCTGTATTTCCCACTTCCTATGATCTCCATCTTTCAAACGCAGTGTGTCCAGGCATCTCGAAATGAACGGATCTTGAATTTGGCTCTCTTTTGTATTGTTTTTGCTTTTTCTTGGAAGGAACAGTAATCGGGCCCATGTCCTTTGGTTCCTTCTTTGTTGCATAAAAAAAAATAAAATAAATAAATTAAAAAAAAAATGCCTACGTAACAACAATTTTTCATTAGAGAAATTACATAGTTATGTCCTGTACATACATAGAATTCACTGATCTTTATCATGGTTCTTACAGGAAATCGATACGTACAATAATTTGGAGTAAATGGACGACAAAGCTAGAATACTCTTCCTCTCCCACAAGCGAGATAAAAACGCTCAATTTCCCTGCCTCACTAATACCTACATATTTTCGCTCGTTATGTTTTCTCCTTTTTATTTTTTTTTTTACTCAGATTATACGCATGAAATACCATAAGCTCTTTGATAGTGCTCTCAGAAACTCGACATGACCACTAGTCTTTTTGCTAGGTACTGATACTGAAGCTGAATTTTCTTCCATCCCATATGTGTATATGTGAAAAACAATACTTATTTATGAAAAAAAAATATATAGAAATGTAGAAATAGGTCAGTATACAAATCAACAAAATATGGACAACTCACTTGTTCCAGAGGTGTTGCACTGCTGGCAGGAACTTGAAGGAATTGAAGAGTGTGTGAGTGTGTGTGTGTGGCATATTCTCTCTTCTTTGCACTACATTTGCCTAACACATGCGATGCACACAATAGATTTCTCCACGAACATTCGCTGCATGACATACGTATATAATGTCATATATGTGTCGCTGTGTGGCGTATTTTCTTGTCTCTGATCATTACGTAACTTTCCGCTGTCAGTCAATGCGCGCAATATTTGTCAGTGAACACTCGCTGCAATATTTTATACGTATATTTCACACTGAACCATATGCAATATAAAACACTATCACATGATTCTATTCCAGCCTCTTCTGTTATTCCCTTCCTTAATGTATGGTGTATGAGAGCGCTTCTCCCTTAGCAACTGATGCATATGTCTGTGTATCTCTATGGCATAACATAATGCCTGCTATGGTAGGTCAGTTATTTCACTAATCCAGGCACTATATGTTTCACAGATATAAGTAATGGCTTCACTATAAGGGTAAAATACATCTCCATGGGCAGGGTGAGTGGAAACCCTGGTACAACAAACCAGACTCCTGCCTCTAGGCCTAACGGCTGATAATGGGCCCCAATGCTCTACAAACAATATATCTATGTTCAGTAGACACAATCACTTCACAGTATAGTAAAAAACACTGTACAGTCACAATATTTCAATAATGGCTTCAGCCTCAGGTGGGAGAGGGAAAATGGTGGATTTAAAGGGACAACGCAACACAACACGACCCTGCTGTCTGGCTGCTAGTGGAGCACTGAGATTCTATCACTACTTGCAGGCACATATGAGCCATTGCAGTGTTGCCAAGGTCTTACCTCAGGAGAGACACGTGGCTGCTGGAACGCACCAAAATTTGATGCAAATCAATCGAAAACTTATTTTTTGGTTAATTTGTTTTGCTCTTTTCACGTGATTTGGGCCGTGTGCGTTGTCACACCACACCACATGGAATGCAAATCGCGGTCCCGTGCGTGAAAGGGCTGATATGCTTGCACCCAGTCGGCTTTAGCTGACCGATTACACTTGGTTCACAGACTACACACACATCCAAAGCCACTCCAACACAAACACTCACACTTACAAGCACTTGTTACCCTACATACAGTCATTCCTGACCACCACATGTTGGTGAAGCGGAAATATAGATACATAGATAGACATAGACGTAGCTCCCAGAACCTCCTTCAGCCACTCCTTATCCTAGCCCCACCTCCAACACGTAACATTTCCCTCAAATAAAGAAACTCTTCCACATGGTCAAGAGACTCACCAGCAAGATCAGTTCCTTCACACCTGATTTCTACATGCTTTCCGTGACACACCACACGTACGAAATCAGCTTTATTTCACAGTCCAAGGGAGTAGACTGTAGCTCCAGTTGAACTGAGTGGCACTTTCAAGGTGGATAGAAAGCTGGTGACAGGGAGAGCGGGAGCTCCCGTTTCATTGGCTCTCGGGACTGGTTCCTGACCGTCCTCCTTTCCTGAACTATTTCAGTGTTTCAGTAACACAGAGAGTAGGCCAGCATATTCTCCAATACAAGTTTCTCTAACTGTCAACACCAAAGTACTTGCACATTACACACTACACTTCCTATTCAAAATTCAACCTAAATGGCATCATTTAACCAAGCTTCTTAGTCCGGGGGAGGGGGGAGGAGGGCACCATCTTCCCCTCTCCCGGTGACGACCCAGCAAGATGCCTGGAACCACTGTCTGACTCACTTCATTTCTGCAACATTGACAACCTTTCCTCTAACTTTCTCCCTGTTGAGCACCACCTTTCCTCTTGTAAACCTCACCTTTGCTTCCTGACTGAGAGTCAGCTGTATGAGGCAACTGATAACAGACCCTTCTTTGTATCCTCCTACTTTCTCTATACTCATTTCAAAGCCAAAGGTGGTTGTTGCATGTATGTACACAGTGACTTATCTTGCTCTTGTATTCCTGAACTCGATTCTTGTGAATTTATACTCTCAAATTTCGGCTTTCCTGTCTTTCTCTGACTAAATACAGTAGAAGTTCGATTGTTCGGCATCTACAGGACAGGGCCAATGCTGAGTACAGTAATCCCTGTAATAACCAGATGCCCAATTCCCGGACACCCCAATTTCTGTATATTTTGGGCCCGGGCCTTTGGAACCCTAAAATGGTCAAAAAACGTAAAAAAGCAAAAACAAATCCAAAATTTTTTCAACCGTAATTTGAACTTGGCATGCGGCACCAAACAGCTGTGTTTTGCCGCATAGTTCCACCAGTGTCCGCCAGGGTGACGCTGCCTCCTTCCCATTTCCCGCCTACCCATCACTGTGAGTAACTCGTTGCCATGGCCGCCCACGTGCTCGCTTTTGTGGTGGTGCCCTACCTGCTGCAGGCCCTGTTGTTCCTCTGCTGCCTCTTACTCATGTGTGTGACGATGGCCCCGCCACTCGAGAAGAGGAAACGAGTGGTTCTGACTCTGGAGAAGAAGGAGAAGGTGGACGTGGGATGGTCGACGCATCACATCCTCCGAGAATTCAGCTTGGCCTGCCCTGCCTTGTTTGATATTGAGAAATCCTGGGACAAACTTACTCAGTACACAGCTGACTTCGCATAGAAGACCAAACACAACATGCAGAGGAAGGTTATGTACCCTCCCAGGTTTGCAGAAAGCAACCACTCCATGCTGATTTGGTATCGACAACAACATGCTCCTGGTGTGCTGGTGCATGGTACGGAGTTGAAGGCTTCTGCCGAGAAGTTCGCCAGGCTACATGACACCCCAGACTTCAAGGCATCCGAGGGTTGCCTCTTCGCTTTCAAGTTACGATATGGACTTACCAACCGTAAGGCCCATGGCAAAGCTCTGGACGGCAACAAGGAAAGAGTAGAAGAGTTTTGGCAGAAGGTGATGGGCTTGATCGACAGGGAGGGCCTCACTCTCGGTCAAGTCTACACCACTGACGAAACTGGTCTACTCTGTTGCTCGCTGCCAACAAACACTCAAGCAGAGGAGATGGTGAAGCATGTACCTGGCTGCAAGCTCTTGAAGCAACGGATATCTGCTTTGTGTTGTGCCAATGCTAACGGCATGGACCGGCGCAAGGCCATTATTGTTGGCCGTGCAAAGTGGCCTCAGTGCCTACGTGGGGTGACGGATATCTTTCCTGGTGTGTGGTACCATTCTGTGAAGGCTTGGTTCACAGCCAAGATCATCAAAGACAGGTTTCACCAGCACTTCGTCAAGGAGGGCATCCATTATCAGACAAAGACACTGGGAATCCTGCGCGACCAGGTAAAGGCTCTCCTTCTCTTGGACAGTGCACCTGCGCATCCGTCCGAGCAGGAGTTGGTGGCTGAGAATGTCCTCATTAGGTGCTTATTTTTGCCACCTAATACAACTGCTCTCATCCACCCTATGGACCAAGGAGTGATCGTGGCAAAGAAGAGGCTGTACCATTGGAAGTTCTTGGATGAGGTGATGGTTGTTGTCGAGGAAGAGGACGAGCACAGGGAGAGACGGGACACTCGAGGCCAGCGGACAAAATCTTCGTCACTACAACCTCAAGTCAGCCAGTGCATGGAGGGAAGTCTCTATCAAGACTCTGGAAAGTGGTTGGTCTCGTCTGCTTCTCGGAGCCGATGTGATGCACGACTTTCTAGGTTTTGATGTGGATGACTACCATGCCCGTGTTCATGCAGCTGGCGACGAGGTGGGTTTGGATGAAGTGCGTGAGTGGTTGGATGATGATGAGGGCAATCCTGGGTATTAGATCATGTCTGATATCGAGATTGCATCTTCATTTGCAGGCACAAGTACCCAGGTTGAAGATTCTGATAAGGACAGCGTGAATGATGAGGACCTCTCTCAGTGCGCCACTATTCCAGCCATCCCCAAGTTGAGTGCACTCCGGAAGCACATCGAGTTTGTTCTTGACTACCTGGAACACCCGAAGTGCAACAGGGAGATGAGGCCCCTGGGACTTGTGGAGGAAGTGCGCGCTTTTAGGCGGCGCATCATCACTCACCAGAATCGCTGTTCTTTACATCATCAACCATTGACCTTTCTTCAGGTGCGTGACCCCCACAGTGCCCAACCCTGGCTCCACACCACTGCCTCCCCAAGACAGGCCTTCCACCTCTGATCCACAGCCCAGCACATTGGCCACGGTGGAGTCGCCACTGGACATGAGTTTGTGGCTCTCATCGGAGTCGTCTGCAGTGGGTAGTCCATCATCATGTCCCAGAGACATGCCCCTTGGGCACCTGCAACACCTGCTCTCAGACTCTAACAGTGAGTAAACAGCGAAAACTCGCCACTAGACCACACAGGAATTTACAGTGTTGTGCAGTGTTAAGAAATTAGAATTCAGAGTGCAAAGGCTTAAGTGCAGAGTGCTGCTACACAGGTGAGTTTCAGGTGCAGAGCAAGTGAGAAAAGAACTTGCAGTGGTAAGAAATTAGAACTCAGAGTGCAAAGGTTTAAGTGCAGAGTGCAACACTGGTGAGTTTCAAGTGCAGCGCAAGTAAGAAAAGAATGCACAGTGCTAAGAAATTAGAATTCAGAGTGCAAAGGATTAAGTGCAGTTCAACACTGAATTACTGTACGTGCTTCAGGTACACCTTTGTACTTTCAGAGTCTGAGAGGAGGCGGGTTATTCTTCTTGACAGCCATGGATGTGTTGTACATACCCTGGATACTGCTAAATAGTTTCTATACTCGTCTCTAAATCCTCATTCTCTGGTTCCTTTTCATTTACTGTATTTCATGCTTTCTGTCCCTTATTTGTGTGAATAGGGTCTTAAGTAGGTGCATGTCTGGTTGGGAGTTATGTAGGTGGTTTTCTGCATTAGGCTGGGTTAGGGTCCATAAGTACCAATCCAGGAGGCATTTTCCCTATTCCCGAAAAACCCAATGTCTGGACATGCCTTTGGCTCTGTTACATCGGATTTTGGAAGGATTACTGTAGTCAAATTTGCCAAATAATCGAAAACTTACCCACTGAGGACCTTATACGTATTGGTGAACACTATCATCACTACTCACATCATTACAATTGTGTTTGTAGAGAGTACTGTATACTATATGATACTGTACAATACTGTAATCAATACAGCACTATACCTGAATCTGAAAAATATAGAAATTAGTGAACATACACAAGTGTAATGGCACAGTAGGCCTACAAGTTCACATGCTTTTACCTAAACTCAAGGTCTGTATTTGCATATGTACAGTAGAAGGGGTTACTTGGAGTCTGCTACTGTTGGGAGAAATCCCCAGCAGTAGAGGGCCCAGCAACAGGATCTAAGGATTCCTCAGAGGGCTCTGGTTGAACACTGTCCATAATTTCCAGGTCATCCATATCGAGAATGACAGGGTCATTTTCCTGTTGCAGCGGAGAGGATGGGGGATGATAATTGGGTACAGAGGGTGAGAGGTGTTAATATTGGGGGAGCGGTTGGGAGGGGTAGACCGAGAAAGACATGGGACGAGGTCATTAAGTGTGACTTAAGGGTTAAGGGACTGAACAGGGAGGCTGCCAGGGATCGAGCAGCATTGAGAGCCGCCATTAGGTGACCAAGGCCAACGCATGCAAGCATGTTGGAGCCTTCAAAAACGAAATGAAACGAAACGAAGTGGCAGTAGGGCTTGAAGTTCAGGGATTGCTGCTGCTGATGGGGAGGGAGCAGCAGAGGATGTGACTTTCTTGGCAGCTTTTTTTAAGAGGTCAGATAAGGTTGTCTGCCTCACAGATGCTGCCCTTTAGTCTGAAAGTCCCTGAACATGATGTGATATTGCATCACTTCACCACTGTTAAAATGAGATGAGCTCTCAACAAACCATAACAATTTTTCATAGCCTCTGCTGCTTCCTTCCAGGTGACCTTCTCCTGCTTATCTTCCTCCACTTCATCATCACCTTCAACTTCATGGACCTCCATAGTCAGGATTTGTTACACTCATAATTAGTTGCTCATTGGTCAGCTTTTGAACCACTGGTGTATTTGTGTCTTGCCCCACCCACTCAGCAGTGTCATCATCTGTCAATGAGCATAGGATATGGGACTGTGGGGCACCTCTAACAATCTGTACAATATTTTATAGTCATTTACTCTCTTGTCAAAGCCAACAAACTCCTTTGTGTCATCCAGTTCCTCGTGGAACATCCGCCTGGCACAGCTTCCTCCAACACCTTTGCAAAGTTGCCTGCTCCACATCTTGCCAGGCTAGAGCAGCCATGAAAAATGCAGCGTTGATGGTAGACTGTTTTTGAAATTCATGCACTGGAAACGTGGAATTCAACAACTGTGTAGCTTAAGCAGCACGGTAAGCAGTTTTGATTTCCTGTATCACTCCCTGGTCCATTGGCTGAATTAACGATGTCACGTTTGAGGGCAGACACACAACAAAAATGTTCCCATTCACTAATTCATTGCCAGGAAGATGAGCTCTGCAGTTGTCCAGTAGGAAGATGACCTTAGAGTCAGTAGGCAAACCCTCTTTTGCCAATTTAGCCTTCACTGATTTAACAAAGTGGAGTTGGGACCAGTACAATAAAGCTGCAGCAGTCATCCAGGCATTTCCTTATGCATCATACCATACAGGCAAATGCCAGACATTTTTCAATACTCTCGGGTCCGTATATTTTCCAGCAATAAAAAGTTTCAGCTTGTACTTTCCCAAGGCATTAGAACATACTAACACTGTTAAGCGTTCCTTGTTGCATTTAAATCCCTTACCAGCCTTTTGTCTCGCCCCTGCTAGAGTCCTTTCAGGGATGCTCTCGTATAAAAGACCTGTCTCATCAGCATTGTACAACTGGCAAGGCTGAAGCTCATGGTCTTTTATGAGGTTACAGAAGGTCTCGCTGTAGCTCTCGGCAGCATCAGCGTCGGCAGACAGGGATTCACCACTCACATCCAGCTGCCTGATGCCATGCTGAGTCTTGAAATTTCTCAACCAACCATCAGAGAGAAAATATGATTCAGTTATCTTCATTTCATCATAGAACATTGTGACATTTTCTATGGTGAGAGGCCCCAAAACAGGCTTCCTTTCGGAACGCTATGATACAAACTACCTATGCAGCATTTCATCCAGCTCGAATAACTTTGATATTTTCATCGCCTTTCTTTGGGTCATACCAGATGCCTGAGATGCAGATTTAAACAGATTGTCTTTCTGTTTCTTTGTATCATAGATGGTAGAGGCACTCATGTGAAACTCTTCCATTATCTGCTTTCTGCTCATACCAGCGTCTAATTTTTTCAGCAATTCAATTTTCCGAGCAATAGGCAACACCTTATGCATAGGCTTCTTACTAACACCAGATAACTTTCTACTTGTTGAGGCCATTTTCAAAACACCCAGATGTTCACTCAGATGTTTACGATGTTCATAACACACATGGCTGGTCCACTCAGATGTTACAAAGCTCACAACACACACAGCTGCTCCACTCGGATGTTGCGATGCTCACAACACACACTGATGTCCACTCAGATGTTACAGTACAAAGTTCACAAAACACACGGACGAATCAAGAGATGTCGGCAACAGCATGGCAGCAACTCGGAAGAATAGTGAAACAGATCCACATGCTAGACTTACTACATGATTGTCTTCTCTCTATGCTATGAAAGAAAGAGTTAGCCTCAGAGCGTCACAGCAGTGGTAAACTCGTCCCGTCACTTTCACCATCTCACTAAGGCAGGTAGCTAGCTGGCAAGCCTCTTGAGAAACTTCCTGGACTGGAGAACATCTGCCAAATAATCAAAGACTTTCTCCAAACTGTTGTAATATTGGATTTGCCAGGTAACTGGATGCTGAATAATTGGACTTTTACAGAATATGTGTGCTGTTTACTTATCCCTTAATTCTACTGACTATGAAAAATTCTTCAACTATCTTATTTCCAAGATGGAGCGCATCCTATCCATTTCTCCATTCTCTGAAATCTCCATTCCAGAAGACTTCAGTGTTCACCACCACCTTTGGCTCTCCTTTCACTGATCCACCTGGTGAACAAGCCTACAGCTTTTCTATTCTCAGTGACCTAGAACAGCATTTACAGCACTCTACCCGTATCCCTGGCTGCCTTGGCGAGAGATCCAGCTTACTCGACCTCTTCCTTACAACTAATCCTTCTGCTTATGGTGTAAAACTTTCCTTTCCGATGGGTTCCTCCGATCACATCACCTTAACCTATCCTATTGCTCCAGTGCAGCCTGTGGATCCTCCAAAGAATCATTGATTGTGGGACTTTGAAGCTGCTGATTGGGAGGCCCCCAGGCAGTACTTCTTTGATTTTCCCTAGAGTGATTACTGCTTCCATGGCTGAGAGCCACCTGATTGTGCCATATTATTATCTTTTTGGAAGTTCAGTCCGTTTTCAATTGTCAGACTTATTTAAAAGGTTGCGATGATGATGTATGGTATAGATGTGGGTGCTCACCATCCACTCGCTCGCTATAGTGCTGCTCTCGGGCTTCTGCCTTTTCCTCTCTTCCTTCCTTCTTTCCTTCCTTCCTCTTTTGTCTTAGTTTCCTTCATTCCTTCCTCTCTTTTCTGTGTATAGGTGACTCTACACTGAATGACAAGCCAAATGGTTTCCTGGTCACCTTGAAACCATTTACTATGCTGGGTGGTAACCATATAACCAAATTATGGTACCTGATGGTTTAGTGGGTAATTAAGGCGGTCCAGTCGGATTGAGCTGGTGCAGGTTTATATCCATGGGATGGTTGGGGTTTATTGCTCATGTAATGCCACTCCAGGATGAGTGAGGCTGGTCACTCTCATCTTAAATGTCTGGACAAACTTTTTTTTTTTTTTTCATGCAAGGAAGAAGGAACCAAAGGCCACAGGCCTGCAACTGTTCCTTCCAAGAAAAAGCAAAAACAATACAAAAGAGAGCCAAATTCAAGATCCATTCAATTCGAGATGCCTGGACACACTGCGTTTGAAAGACTGGAGATCATAGGAAGTAGGAAATACAGACAGAGGAAGACAGTTCCAGAGTTGACCAGTTGCATAAATGAAGGACTGGGAGTAACGGTTAACTCTTGCATTAGAGAGTTGGACAGAAAAGGGATGAGAGTTTGTTGCTAGACGAGAGGTGGAGGGATGCAAGCAGACAGTTCAGAGGAACAGTGACCATTGAAATAGCGATAGAAGAGAGATAAAGATGCAACAGTGCGGCGAAGAGACAAAGGTTGAAGGGAATCAGTAAGAGGAGGAGAGTTAATGAGACGAAAAGCCTTTGACTCCACCCTATTGAGAAGAGCTGCATGTGGGGAGCCTCCCCACACAAGAGTTATACTCCATACACGGGTGAATAAAACCCGTGTACAAGGTCAACAACTGTGCAGGGGTAAAGAAAGTTCGGAATCAGCATAGCATACCTAATCTTTTGGAAGCAGATTTCACAAGAGATGTAATATGTTCTTTCCAAGACAAATCCCAAGAGAATGAAACCCCAAGCATGTTCAAGGATGATGCAGGACATAACTGTTCATTATTAAACATTAGTGGGTAATCCTGAGGAAGATTTTGTCGGGTTGATAAGTGTAAGAACTGAGTTTTTGATGCATTAAAAATAACAAGATTATTTTTACCCCGATCAGAGATACGAGCCAAGTCAGACATTAGGTGTGCCATAGCCTCATCCCTTTTTTTGTTGAAGTAACTGCTGAGATGGACGTTGCAGGAACCGAATGGAAAGGTGAAGGGTGGAATCATCAGCATATGAGTGGATAGGGTTAGATGTACAGCTTAGAAGGTCATTGATGAATAAAAGGAAGAGAGTAGGTGATAGGACAGAGCCCTGAGGAACACCACTGTTGATAGGTCTAGGAGAGGAACGATGGCCGTCTACAACAGCGGCTATAGAACGACCAGAAAGGAAGCTAGAGATGAAGGCACAGATAGAAGGATAGAAACCGTAGGAGGGCAGTTTGGAAATTAAAGATTTATGCCAGACTCGATCAAAAGCCTTTGAGATGTCAAGTGCAATGGCAAAGCTTTCGCCTAGTTCTGGGCTCCAACGCTCCTCATGGAGCAACACTGGATTAGATGATGATGATGTTGATGGAATAATTTATATTAACTGTGCAATATATGTAAAAGAAAGTTAATTGAGTGTTTTGTTTTTATGTAAAGTCTGGTCAGGAGGGTTGATAGGAGGTTAGTGAGGGATGTTAAAGTTATAGGAAGCGAGGAGTGTGTGCAGCAGCACAAACTGTTGATTTGTGACATGGTGCTTAGGGAATGAGTGATGAGAAGGAGGACATATGTACCTAGGAGGAAAATATGGAAGCTGGGAAACCAATCAGTAAGGGATGCCTTTTATAGTGAGAAGAGAATACTGGTGGCTGAACAGGGAGCTGTAGGTAGAGGCGTTAATGAACAGTATAGAGCCCTTAAGAACAACCTCTTGAGAGTTACCGATGCAATATGCGGTTGGACAAGAGGGCCACCAAGACATAAAGTAACTTGGTGGTGGGATGAGGGTGTAGAAGCTGCAGTTAAGGAGAAAAGAAGGCTTTTCTGAGAATGGAAGAAGGGTTGTAACAGGGAGGAGTACTTGGCTGCCAAGCGCAGGGCTAGAAGAGAGGTATACAGGGCGAAGTCTGAGTCACAGACTTTTACTTGATAAACTAAATCATGGAGGAAGGAAAAATACGATTTTTAGGGTGGCAAATTCAGTGAAGAGGGATAATCGGGATAATGTATGTGAGCAGTGTGTGAAGAATGATGAAGGAAGGGTAGTGGTGAACAGTGGGGATATTAAAGATGCATGGAGAAAGCATTATAGCCAGTTGTTGAATGAGGAGTTTGACTGGGATAGGGAAGGTTTGGAGCCAGGAGATCCAGTGTTTGGCCCTTGGCCTTTGATTGACGCTGCTACTGTGAGTGAGGCAATAGGCAGGATGCGGGTGGGGAAGGTGGCAGGTGTGTCTGGGTTGACTGCCGAAATGTTGAAGGCCTCAGGAGATACTGGGGTGAGGTTAGTCACTTACTTGATAAATATGATTATATATGAGTGTGTTGTCCCAGATGACTGGCTGAAGAGTGTAATTGTAAATGTGTACAAAGGGAAGGGTGATGCCCTGGAAAGGGGAAATTACAGAGGTATAAAGCTCTTAGATCAGATAATGAAAGTAATGGAGAGAGTTCTAGAGGGTATGATTAGAGAAAGAGTGAATATCGATGAGATGCAGTTTGGGTTTATGCCAGGCAGGGGGACCACTGATACCATATTCATTGTTTGACAGCTTCAGGAAAAATATATTGGAAAGAAAAGGGAATTGTATTTTGTTTTTGTTGATTTGGAAAAGGCCTTTGACAGAGTCCCTAGAGAAGTTGTGAAGTGGGCAATGAGAAAGCTAGGGTTGGAAGAGTGGCTGGTTAGGGTAGTTATGGCCATGTACGTGGGTACTCGCACCCAGGTAAGAGTGAATGGAGTTTTGAGTGATGAGTTTTCCGTGAATGTTGGTGTGCATCAGGGGTCAGTTTTGAGTCCCTTGTTGTTTATCATGGTACTTGAAGCCCTCTCACGTGACTTCAGAGATGGACTCCCATGGGAGATGTTGTACACTGATGATTTGGTGTTGATTGCAGAGAATGAAAAGGAGGCAGAGGAAAGAGGAAAGAAGTGGAGAGATGGTATGGGGCACAAGGGCTTAAGGGTAAATGCAGATAAAACAAAAGTGATGATATCTAGGGTTGGTGGCAGTACAATCAGAGGAGAGGGAGAGTGGCCATGTGCAGTTTGCCACAAAGGTGTGGGAAGTAATTCCATCTTGTGTAGTGTTTGTGATAAATGGGTGCAAAGAGATGTAGTGGTATTAGAGGTAGACTGCGAGATAATGCTGATTTTATGTGTGCGGCATGTCGGGGAGAGCAGGTGGAGATTGTTAGGCATGAAAGGATTGAACTTGCTGGCGAGTCTCTTCAGTGTGTGGAGGAGTTTTGTTGTTTGGGAGACATGTTATGTGCCGTAGGTGGGGCTGGAGTTAGCTCGGTTCCTAGGGTGAGAAGTGGTTGGAAGAAGTTCAGGGAGCTGTTGCCTCTCCTGACATTGAGAGGACTCTCCTTACGTGCTAAGGGGTCTTTGTATCCAGCATGTGTTAGGAGTGTGATGCTGTATGGTAGTGAGAGCTGGGCAGTAAAGGAAGAGGATATTCGCAGGTTTAAACGTACAGAAATGACAATGATTAGGTGGATGTGCAGTGCGTCCCTGCGTGCAAGGCCTGGGTTTACGATGGAAGAGTTGAGAGGTAGGATGGGACTGGAGTGTATTGGTGTTGTGATAAGGAGAGGTAGGGTGAGGTGGTTTGGACATGTGGAGAGGATGGGGGATGATAATTGGGTACAGAGGGTAAGAAGTTTTAATATTGGGGGAGGGGTAGACCTAGAAAGACATGGGACAAGGTCATTAAGTGTGACTTTAGGGTTAAGGGACTGAACAGGGAGGCTGCCAGGGATCAAGCAGCATGGAGAGCCGCCATTAGATGACCAAGGCCGACGCATGCAAGCATGTTGGAGCCTTCAAAAACGAAAACGAAAACTGTGTGGAGGCTGATATATGATAATTCTTCCTGGGAAGACAAAGAAAAATAAACACTTCAACTAGTTGCCTGGTTCCTTATATCTCCAACTTGAAGGTCTTAAGAGATGAACACATCACAGTTCTTCATCCATCCACATTCACTCTAATGCACATCTTTTCACAGTTATCTTCCTTTCATGTTCCTAGTTTCCATTTCCCCTGTCCTACCTCAGTCTAGCCTTGTACATGATTTGCCAGTATTTTCAGTACATAGCCTATCTCTCAACTCAGTACTGAGCAGTCCGTTGCTCAACATCACTGTATACATTTACCTAGCCATTCTGATGTAACTGCATTTATGTTTTATTTGACTGCATCCATATCTTTATTCATCTTGCCTCCTGGTAATTCACCATATTTTAGTACCACACAGCATTCCACAAGTTAGTGTACAGCTTATTCTTTGTTGTTGTGGTCCCAGGCTTACTTGAACATGAACCTTGTGGATTGCAGGCAAAAGTTGCACTCTCTCTGCAGTCCACCATCCTCCATTCAGGGAGTAAGGAGGGAGTTTATTTTGTTTCATTTTGTTTAGTTTGTAAAGGCTCCAACATGCTTGTATGCATAGCCTTGGTCTCCTGATGGCAGCTTTCCATGCTGCTCGATCACTGACAGCCTCCCTACTCAGTCCCTTATCTGTGAGGTCACATTCAGTGATGTCGTCCCAGGTCTTTTTCAGTCTACCTCTTGCAACCCTACCCCTAACGTTGACTTCTCACTTTCTGCACCCAATTAGAGGGTTCACCATGTGGTCTAGCATTGCCCAGTCTCGATTAAATATTTTTGTGGGGTTTTAAAGACCTGTGAAATTGTACCTAATACTAAGTTAATAATAATGTTGCTATTTATAGGAATCTCTTTTCCTATTCAGTCAAGTACATATATACTGTATACCTGTAAAGAAAGAATAACCAGGCTTTCAGAGAATCTTAGCTTGGGGACTAAAATAGTGTGTCTGTTTACATATGTTTGAATAAATCGTGTAATGTGTGTGTTTTAGCATGCCTTTAGAAGTAAGCTGTTCCACTGAAAATTATGTACTTAAAGAATGCTTAGTTAGTAAATCAGCCATATTAATCAAAACAAAACGGCAGCGCGATATGACACTTTAACCACAGCCGAGTGTGGGGAGGAGTTGGGTGTAGTACACTTACAAAACTGCAATGGAGTCAGGGAAACATTTTTAAAAATGGACCGTTCCAGAATTATCGGAGTTCCTCAGAGAAAGAGGTGTACCATATTTGGGTTACAACAAGGAAACAGATGGCAAAGAAGGGCAGGCACCTGAGACCAGTACGTCAGGCAGGGCAGCATATCAAAAAGTGCTGCCAAATCAGTGGCTTCATGTCTATTTTCTTTTGTGGATACTAATGAATGACGAATATTTTAACCACTGATATCTTGTTTTATGGATGGTTCTAGTAAAATGACCTAGGTTTCATCTCTCCGTTATGCTTACAGAGATGAGTAAACTGACAAAAGCTTAGTTTATAAAATGACATATTATACTATATATAATCAAAAGGTTCTTTTCTTTGTAGCATAACATGCCAGCTGAGTAATTTGATGAGTAAAATATGTTTTGGGGTGTTTTACTTGTCAAAATTAAAAAGAAATTAAGCACTGGCTACGTTTTCAATGCCTACCCCGCATCAGAGCTGGGCGACGGTTACGAACCTAGTGGAAGATTTCTGAAACAGGATATAGTGAAGTTTCTAACTGTCAGCCCCCATCCTCTCCACATGCCCAAACCATCTCAATCTACCTCTCTTCATCACAACACCACTACACACCAGTCCCATGCTACCATTTAACTCTTCCATCGTAAACCTAGCCCCACCAGGTCTTGCATTCAAGGATGCACTGCACATCCACCTAATCGTTGTCATTTTTGTATGTTTGAGCCTGTGAATATCCTCTTCCTTTACTGCCCAGGTCTCACTACCATACAGCATTACACTCCTAACACATGCTACATACAAAAATCTCAGCACAGAAGGAAAGCTCTCTCAATGTCAGGAGTGGCTACAGCTCCCTGATGCCACAGAGCTAGGGGCAGATATTGGTGTCACCACATGGAGGCTTTCCTCTCCATTTTCACAGCTTTCTTGAAACAGGCAGAATTCCCATCGCTGGCAAAGGGGCAGCAGTACCAAAATTTTATTTAACCATATCCCATTCATACTGTTATACCTCCTTTGAGGCCAGTACCAGCACAAATATTGTAATGTCTCTCAGAGAACAGAACTGATTTGCTTACTCAGACAATATATCCTTTTCTTACTGCCTATTTCCCTATCATAAAAAATCACCTACATCATAGTTTGTCTACCTCTAATACTGCTACAGTTCTAGTGTACTTATTGGTCAGAATGTTTAGACTATTAAATTCTTACCTATGCTTTTATTTAGATATATCAAGTCAACCTTCCACATTTAGAGAATGGAGCAGATGAGAGATGTAAAATATCCGGTTGGATATATGCTAATAATGCTGTGCGGCTTGCTAATACAGGTATACCCCGGTTTAACATGCAATTGGTTAGGTATAAACCCATCGTTAGGAGGGGTATCATATGTCGAGGTAGATTTAACATGTAAAGTAATGGGATGTGTTTTTCAGCCTTGAGTTTCCCCCCAACCAAGTCCAAAAGCCACCCAAATGAGCCCTAAAACAAGTCTAAAGCTGATCTAATTGGCCCAACAGCTGTAAAAGAAACAAACCTAAGCCTAACACCTGTAAATAACTAACTAAAGCCATCAGATAAAATCTGAAAGTTGTCAAATATAAGTCTGGAAAAAATCAAGCTTAGTAAACTGTACCCCAAAATGACAACGTTCACCCCACCTGTGGCTATAACACATTAATCTAAGTCTAAAAACATTTTATTAATTAATCTAAACACGCAATTTTAGTCTAAAATATCATCAAAATTAGTTTTTAAAAAATCAAAATCCATCGTCAAACAGGGTTTGGCCATCGTTAGGTGGGGTGGGGTGTTATTTCTACCCCCATCGTTAAGGCAGGGTATTGCATCTAGGGGTATTGTTTATCGAGGTATACCTGTACTCTAATGAGTAAATCATTGCAGTCTAGTTCAGGGCCATTTACAGGTATATATCTGAGTGGAAAAGTGTAAAAATGAATGTAGATAAGAACAAAATACAGTTATTAAAAGAGAAGATTTTTCAATGTGATGAGCTTGTGAATAGAGAAAGACTTGTTTTGGGATGATTTCTGGTTCCTCATCACAGTGAAGTGGAGAGTAGAGTGGCTCATGAAAGCTATGTGGCTGGTGTTTTGAAGGCCTTGATTCAAGACAGTGAACCGAATACTGAGGCTGTATGACGACAGCAGGAATGTATGTTAACATTTTGCAGCAAGACATTGATATGGCTCTGGTTTGAAAAGTCATGAGTGAGAGCACGGAAATTGGACTATTAGGGAATATTTATCAGCTCTGCCAGTTGGATAGGATATAAATATTAAGATTCATGAAAGATATGGAGTAAACAAATCTATCCTTGGCAGGATAGAAGAGTTTGCCATATAGAAGATCTGTTTAGAAAGTATCTGACCTCATTTTTTTCTCACAAAGCAGTTGGAGGATAGTGGTGGGGTTTTGTGTAGCGTAGTGCGGGACCTTTGTGGGCTTGTGTGACTAATGCCAGCCGCCCATGAGTGACTCAGTGGCTGTCAGTCAGCCTGTTTTCATGGTCATGCACCTTACGCTTGTTGTGTTTCTGCACTTGTCAGTCATGTTGGAATGTGCAAATAACAATCCAGACTCTGAAGATTGTTATCACTGGAGATGAGACTTGGGTGTATGGGTATGACTCAGAGATCAAAGCACAATCATCTCAGTGAAAGCATGCAGATTTGCCTCTGCCAAAAAAAGCATGACAGGTCTGCAGCAAATTGAAATGCATGTTGACAGTTTTTTTGACTACCGTGGCGTTGTGCATCACAAATATGCACGAGAAGGTCAGACTGTCAACAAACATTACTATTTCTACGTTATCTGTTGTCTTCGTGACGCAGTTCGGAGGAAGAAACCAGACCTTTGGAAGGCGGCAGATTGGGAGCTGGACCATGACAGTTCCCCTGCCCATTCTTCTCAAGTGATCAGGAATTTTTGGCCAAGCACAACATCCTGCAGTCCAGCAGGCTCACTGTTGAACAGAGATAGCCCTGTGTGACTTCTGGTTATTCCCCAAGCTCAAAACTCCACTGAAGGTTTCTCGATTTGAAACGAGAGAAGAGATCATAATGATTGTGATAAAGCACCTGCAGGAGATACTGAAAACCGACGTTGTAAAATGTTTCAGGCAGTGGAAAGAATGCTGGGCTGCGTGTGTCAAGTTAGAAGGGGTCTGCTTTGTGGGGGATTAGAGTTCTAGCTCAACAGGTTAGGTTTTTTTTTTGTTTTTTTAGAGCCTAAGGTCGGATAATTTCTGAACAGACCAGACCTCTTAGGGACACTGGTTATGAATAGGATGGTCAGAAAGGTATATAAGAGTGAGTTTTTGGCTGGAAGGAGACCTGGAAAATCATATACGTTACTAGTATTATAGGTAATGGGCTGTGATTATGTGGAGGAAATTTTAATTTCTGTTGTTGAAGCATTGTATATACCTTATTCGGGACTGTTACTAATAATATTCTAAATGGCTTCTATGCTTCTCTGTGGGGTGACATAGGATTGGATAATGAATGAATGAATGAATGAGGAAATTGTTCTTAACAGCACATTACTGGATTACCAGTATCGTAACATCTTGATTTCTCTCCACAGAAGAACCTGGAAACAGCAACACCCTGCTGCTTGTTAGTGGTGTAGCATGTGTGGCAGTGGTGATGGTGGTAGTTGTTGTGGTGGTAATGGTGCGTCGGAACCAATCCACTAAACCACCCCCACCTCCAAGCTCCAACGAGAGTGCCTTGCTGCCTCCACCACCAGTCAGCCAGGCCAAGGTGCAGCCTCCACCTCCACATCATCCCCGCTTTGCTCCCAGCCAGCATCCGCCCCAACCGGCAGCCCCACATGGTCACTCAGTGGGACCAGAGGGGCCATTGTTGCCATATGCTGGTGGTGTGGTGCACCTTCCTTCTCAGGCATCCATGGCAGGGAGTGGGCAAGGAGCACAACCAATCATGGTGTTCCATGATCCTGCTTCAGCTGCATCAGTATATATTGCACAAAGGCCACCAGCACAAGCAACATCCACAGGACGGCCAGAATACCAGTACCAACACCTGGATGTTATATGATCGCACCCACACCTAGTCTAGTGACTGAAAAGCTGCTACTGTTATTGTGGATACATCACACAATCCTCAAGTGAGGGTGGTGTTGGTAGTTCACACACACACTATAATACTGCCCAAGTATTATCTATGTGCACAGTAGAATTTGTGTAATAAACTTCTCAACAAGAATCTGTGATATTTATGAATATTTCTGCTTATGTATTATGTGACTGTGAGTCATTAAAATACAGTAATTAAAGATAACTGATATCATTATATTATTTATGAAAGCTAGCATGCTCAGCATTGACTGTAATGAGACAATGATATACCTCTAGTCAATGATAACGACATAACTAATACTGATGATGTGGATGAAAATATTTCTTCTCCCATATTTCAGTGTACCGTTTACTGAACAGTGATTGAAGGTTTATGTTAACCATAGGTTTGGTGAACCAGCTAAAAATTCATTTTATATACAGTTGTTAAAGAGCTACTGATTTTTTCTTTTTAATTTGGTAAATTCTCTTGTCCACCCCTCCCCCTCCTCTTTTTTTTTTTTTTTTTTTTAATGAGGCATAGGTAATCATTAGTCCTTATTTCTTTTGTTTACTAAACTAAGGTAGGTAGAGTCTAGTCAGGAAATTTATTTTATGAGTGATCATTAAATCTCTTTACATATGTACTGTACAGTACACCTTAGTTGTAGAGTTAACATCTACATCCGTGTCTTGGGAGACATATGTACAGTCTTTAAAATTGATTACAGTACCAACAGAATTAAGATTAATAAAGCTACAGAATCACTCAGTATTTGTTGTATGTGCCAAAGGAAGTGCAGTAGTTAAGTTCATGGCAAAAATTGGTATTCATATATTTCCATATATATATATTATCATACTATTTGAAAGTATTTTGCCACAATTGGCTTGAATATGTTACATGTTTGGGGTGTACAGAATAAAGTTATGTATATACCTCACTAATGTGCCCTGGACTGTATATAGTTAATGTGGTGTATAACAGCAGTTAAAAATGAGAACTTTATTACCAGTGCAGGATGCAAAGAGTAACCATTAACCACACTTGCTTAAATTAAACTGTCCACAGCAGACATGTTTAGCTACTTGCTACTCACCTCTCTTTGAATGTCCTATAAATTTATAGTGATTTAATTGCCGCTACCTGTATTCTTGCAGTGATTTATTACTGTCAGTGAGTCACTCGGTTGAAAATATGTGATTTATACATATGAAAAAGATTATATTCTCAGTTACTGAATCAGTTTCAAAGTGGGCACAAAGGTATCAGATGTTTTAATGTGCATTTAATAATGATGTTTCAAGAAATTCTTTTGAAATGTGAGAAAGCTGAACTCAAATACACATTTATCCAGATATAGCATAACAGTGTTTCTCGTCATTTGTTACCAGTAATTTTAGTTGATGTAAGTGTAATACAGCAAAAATTTACATTATGTCTAAGAATATCTTTGCCAGATATATTTCACAGTTTTGGAGTGGAATACCATTAACTCTTTCACTGTGAGAAATCTTGCCCAGGCTAAATGTAATATTTGACAGTGATCCAAATTAAATAAAGATGCATCATATTGCAGGGGTTAATGGAGACATCTGACCTCCTCATTACCAGTACAGGAAGTCTCTTCAGAGCGAAATACAGTCATCTGGTGATGTTTAGAATAATGAAAAGGTCATCTTACAGATAGGGTGAATGANCAATTAGCATGTCATATTCACCCTCCCTACCACTCTCCTAGTCCTCTTGGTTAAGTGAAGGGAAGGAAAGTTGATTCAGTGCTCCCACTCATCTCCATTGCCTTTTATGTATCATGGCATTGACACCAGTTGCATATAGAACAGAATACAGAGAGCTGAAAAATATTGCAAACAAATAACAATTGCAGGTTAAACTAGTTAGCCAATGTCAGCAGAAAAACATATTTTTGGTTGCCACACTCCCCAACACTACCCAGAGGATCACAGCAATGATAACTTTAACAAATTAGGTAAGATGTATAAGTACTCTATATTGCATAAGTAGTATTCTGAATAGGACTGAGATACAAGTTGAGACATACATTTTTAATTATTTTTACTGCCATTCTTTCCTCTTTCTTCTGCCTACGGGTGACTTTACACTCCCTCTTCTGTCTTTCTTTCCGTCATTCTTTCCTCTTCCTTCAGCCTATGGGTGACTCTACACTGAGTGACAGGCCAAATGGTTTCCTGTACACCAGGAAACGTTTACTATGCTGGGTGGTAACCATCTAACCAAATTATCCACTCTCTTGATGTAGTGCTGCTTTGGATGTCTGCCCTTTCCTCTCTTCCTTCTTTCCTCTTCTGTCTCTCTTTCCTTCATTCTTTCCTCTTCCTGCCTGTCGGTGACTTTACATTCCTCCTTATGTCTTTCTTTCTCTCATACTTTCCTCTCCTTCTGCCTATGGGTGACTCTACACTGAGTGACAAGCCAAATGGTTTCTTGTACACCAGAAACCATTTACTACACAAGGTGATAACCATATAACCAAATTATGGTGCGTGGTGGTTTAGTGGTTAATTAAGGTGCTCCAATTGGATTAAGCTGGTGCAGGTTTATATCCAAGAGGTGGTTGGGGTTTATTGTTGACATAATACCACTTTAGGATGAGTGAGGCTGGTCACTCTCATCTTAAATGTCAGGACCAACTTGCCTAGCCCCACACTCCTACGCTCCTCATGGGGCAACACAGGATGGGATGATGGATGGATGGCACCTGGTGGTTTAGTGGGTATTTAAGGTGCTCCAGTCGGATTGAGCTTGTGTAGGTTTATATCTAAGGGGTGGTTGGGGTTTATTGCTCATGTAATGCCACTCAGGGATGAGTGAGGCTGGTCACTCTCATCTTAAATGTCAGGACCAACTTGTCTAGCCCCGGGTTCCTACGCTTCTCATGGGGTGACACGGGATTGGATGATGGATGGATTTACTGCCATGAGAAGCTACATTTTTATCCATTTATAAAGAGTGAAGAGATCAGAGGAGGTGGTTTTTATATTAACACAGACTATTGTTTTAATGGGAATGTCCTTTCCTAAATCAGCAAAACTTTGAAAGGTATGAGGCTGCCTTTTGGCTGTTATAAATCACTTGACTAATTCAGTATTTTTATTAATGCTTTAATTTCATCTACATTTTACTCAGGCCTATACACAGTGCTGTAGTGATACAAGGAAATTTCTTAGCTGAGTATAAATGAAAGAGAGAGAGAGAGAGAGTGTGTGTACTTAGATAATTGTATCTTTACAGGAATGAGTGAAGCTCATACTGTCCTGTGTCTTAAACCATTTCATCATACATCTACTTAAATTTATGAATTGTTGTGGCACACACTATTTCATTCTTATGAATTGTTTTGGCACACACTATTTCATTCAGTGGTGCATTCCACTGATCAATTGCCCTATTTGAGAAACTAAATTTCCTCATGTCTTTATCACCTCTCTTTTTATACAGTTTTTTGCAGTGTCCTCTTGCTGATGCTTCCCCATAGATTATATATTCATCTATGTCTATTTTCTCCTTCCCTGATATGCATTTATATAGCATAATCATGTCTCCTCTTTTCCTTCTCTCCTGTAGTTTTGGCAGATTCAGTTTTTCTCATCTTTCTTCATAGCTTAGATCCCTTAAGTTTGGTACCCATCTTGCAGCAGCCCTTTGAACTTCTTCAATCTTATCTGTTTCTTGAGATGAGGATTCCAGACTACTGATGCATACTCCAGGGTTGGTCTGGTGAAAGATGTTATCTTCCTCAGCATGTCTTCATTTATGTATATGAATGCTATTCTCATATTTGCAAGTTCCATACCTTCTCACTTATGTGGTCAGCTGGAGATAGTCTGTTATTGATAATCACACCTGAGTTCTTCTCTCTTTCTGATATGTGTAGGGTTTTACTTCCTAACTTATAATCCCAATCTGGTCTTTTCCCACTTTTACCAAACTTGATTACATGACACTTGTCCACATTGAATTCCTTTTGCCATGTATTACTCCATTCATGAAGTTTATTTAATTCTTCTTGTAGCTCTTTACAAGACTCTGTGTTAGTAATTCTCCTTTGTATTTTTACATCATCAGCAAACGTATTTAAATAGCTTTCATTTCCATTATGACTATCTGTGTCATTTATATACACTAAAAACATAATTGGTGTGTGTGTGTGTGTGTGTATATATGTGTGTGTGTGTGTCTTTACCTAACTGCAGTATACAGGAATTGTGTGTGTTCTTACCTAATTGTATCTTTACAGGAATGAGTCAGGCTCATACTGTCCTGTGTATTAAACCAATTTTATCACACCTATCGTTAAATTTATGACTAGTTTTGGCACACAGTATTTCATTCAGTAGTGCATTCCACTGATCAGTTGCCCTATTTGGGAAACTAAATTTCTTTATGTCTTTATTGCCTCTCTTTTTATGTAGTTTTTTGCAGTGTTGTCTTGCTGATGCATCCCCATAGGTTATATATTCATTTATGTCTATTTTCGCCTTCCATGAGATACATTTTTATAGCATAATCATGTCTCCTCTTTTCCTTCTGTCCTGTAGTGTTGGTAGATTCAATTTTTCTGGTCTTTCTTCGTAGCTTACATCCCTTAAGCTTATAGCTGCCCTTTGTACTTTTTCAGTCTTATCTATGTGTTTTTTGAGATGAGGATTTCAGACTACTGATGCATACTCCAGGGTTGGTCTGAATGATGTTATCATTTTCAGCATGTCTTCATTTATATATGTCAATGCTATTCTCATATTAGCAAGCATTTATATACATGTTCCGTACCTTCTCAATGATGTGGTCAGCCTGAGATAGTCTGTTATTGATAATCACTCCTAGATCTCTCTCTCTTTCTGATACATGTAGGGTTGATCTTCCTAACCTATAATCCCAATCTGGTCTTTCTTCACTTTCTCCAAATTCAATTTGCCATTTATTGCTCCATTTTTGAAGTTTATTTAATTCTTCTTGTAGCTGTCTGCAAGAATCTGTGTTAGTAATTTACCTTTGTATTTTTGCATCATCAGCAAACATATTTAGATAGCTTCCATTTCCAGTGTTACTGTCCGTATCATTTATATATACCATCCATCCATCATCCAATACTGAGTTGCCCCACGAGAAGCGTAGGAGCCCAGGCTAAAAACGTAATTGGTGCCGCCCTTGAGCCCTGTGGAGCTCCGCTAGTCTCTTCCCTCCATGATGAGTAATTTCCCCTTAGTACTGTTCTCATTTCCCTTTTTCTGAGAAAATCTTGCATCCAAAAGAGAAAGATTTAGGAGTGCTGGTCCAGGATAGTTTGTCACCTGAAAAACACATTAACAAGATAGTTAAAGAGACATATAAACTCTTGACCAACATAAGAGTAGCATTTCATTACATGAATGAAGAGATGATGAAAAAATTGAGAGTGACCATGATCCGCCCCAGGTTAGAATATGCAGCCGTAGTGTGGTCCCCCCACAAAAAGAAAGATATAAATAAGATTGAGAGAATACAAAGAACAGCAACTAAGATGGTCCCCAGTCTGGCAGATATGTCATACAGTGAGAGGCTAGAAAGGCTGGATTTGTCTTCCTTAGAGGAAAGGAGAGAGAGGGGTGACATGATTGCAGTGTTCAGGACCATGATGGGTGTAGATAAAATTAATAGAGAAGATCTGTTTGTATGGCATAAGAGAGCAACAAGAGGACACGGACTGAAACTGAAGAAGCCACACTGCTTGAAGGACATCAAGAAATATAGTTTTCCGCATAGATGCATAGACCTGTGGAATAGACTGGACAAAGAGATTGTCCAGTCTAAAAACTTAAACGAGGTTAAAGCAAAATTTGACTTACTGAGAAAAAGAGACGGGTCCCCATGAGCGTAGCTCATTTCCTGTATATCACAATTAGGTAAATACAGGTTGCCTTGGACTCCTCCTTGATGACACAGTTTCCATAAAATCTTTGGTGCAGTACTCTGTAAAATTCTTTCTTGAAATCTAAATACTGTAGATACTGTCCTCCCATCCATCTCTTTTCTGTAATGTTTCTGTAACTCTATCATAGTAATTTAATAGATTAGTAACACATGACTCCCTTTTTAAAACTGAAGTGCCTTTCTGTTATCATACTGTGTTCTAGATGTTTTACTCAGACTTTTCTTATCAGCTTTCCTAGTATCATACTTACAACACTGGTCAGTGATTCTGGTTGGTAGCTGAGTGGATTCTGTCTATTCCCTTTCTTGAACAGGGGAACAATGTTTGCTTTCTTCCAAATATCAGGTAGTTTCCCTTGATGTAAGGATTGGAATATTAAAAATATTGGTCTGCTTAACTGTTCTGCACATTCAGGTAGCACCCAACCTGAAATTTCATCAGGACCATATGCTTTTCCTTTGTCTGATTTACTTAACTCTTTCAGTACTTCTTTTTCTGATATTTGTATATCTGGTAGTATGTGTGGGCATGCATGTTCCATATCATCTCTTTCAAAATTATTTTCTTCTGTAAAAACAGACTGGAAATTTTTATTTGGTGTTTCACAAATATCTTTCTCTTGTGTATAGATGATCCCCTTGTCTTTAAAGGACTGTATTTTATCTTTAACCTTGGTTTTGCTTCTGATGTAGCTGTAAAATAGCTTAGGTTGATCACTACTTTTATTTATAATGTCTTCTTGAAACTGTCTTTGGGCTTCCCTCCTTATCCTTGTATAATCATTTCTTGCCTGTTTATAGTTGTTATATGCCCTCTATCTATTGTGTCTTGTCTATTTATTCCACATTAAGTCTCTTTTTTTTATTTTTTACATTCTGAATGAACCCATTTCATTATTTTCATTTCTGTTTCTTTGTGCTGAGGGATGTAATTTTGGACTTCTATTTCATAAAAATGTGTGTGTGTGTGTGTGTGTGTGTGTGTGTGTGTGTTTGTGTATTTACCTAATTGTATTTACCTAATTGTGATATACAGGAAATGAGCTACGCTCGTGGGGTCCCGTCTCTATTTCTCAATAAGTCAAATTTTGCCTTAAACTCATTTAAGTTTTTAGACTGGACGATCTCTTTGTCCAGGCTATTCCACAGGTCTATACATCTATACGGAAAACTATATTTCTTGATGTCCTTCGAGCAGCTTGGCTTCTTTAGTTTCATTCCATGTCCTCTTGTTGCTCTCTCATCTCACACAAACAGATTTTCTCTGTCAGTTTTATCTACTCCTATCATGGTCCTGAACACTGCAATCATGTCACCCCTCTTTCTCCTTTCCTCTAAGGAGGGCAAATCCAGCCTTTCCAGCCTCTCTCCGTATGGCAAATCTGCCAGACTAGGGACCATCTTGGTTGCTGTTCTTTGTATTCTCTCAATCTTGGTTATGTCTTTCTTTTTGTGTGGGGACCACACTACTGCTGCATATTCTAACCTGGGCCGGATCATGGCCACTATCAATTTTTTTATCATCTCCTCATCCATGTAATGAAATGCCACTCTTATACTGGTCAAGAGTTTATATGTCTCTCTCACTATCTTATTTATGTGCTTTTCAGGTGACAAACTATCCTGGACCAGCACTCCCAAATCTTTCTCTTCTCTCGCTTTTCTAATTGGTTCATTACCCATCAAATAATTCAATGATGGCCTCTTGGTACTTTTACCCATTTCCAATATTTTACATTTTTTTGCGTTGAATTTCATTTCCCACATCCGGCTCCAATCATATATCCTATCCAGATCCTCCTGTAGCATTTTACAGTCCTCTTCAACCTCTACCTTTCTCAAGATCTTTGCATCATCAGCAAACAGGCTTGCGTAGCTGTTCACTCCATCTACCATATCATTTACATAAATCAAGAACATTACTGGTGCCAACACCGAGCCCTGTGGGACACCACTTGTTACTTCCCTCCATCCAGATGTCCTGTCCTTTATTACTGTCCTCATTTGTCTGTCACTCAAAAAGTCTCTCATCCATTCCAGGAGGCTTCCCTTCAGTCCTCCCATATGCTCTAATTTCCATAATAGTCTCTTGTGGGGTACTTTGTCGAAGGCCTTCTCCAAATCTAAGTACACACAATCCACCCAACCGTCTCTCTCCTGTAGCACGTCAATCGCCCTTGAGTAGAAGCTCAACAAGTTGGAAACACATGACCTTCCACTTCTGAATCCAAACTGACTTTCAGTCAAAATATTCATCTCTTCCAGATATTTTATCCATCTATCTTTCAGGATTCTCTCACACAATTTCGCAACCATGCTGGTTAGGGACACTGGTCTATAATTCAGGGGTTCTTCCTTGTTTCCTCCCTTATAGATTGGCACCACATTTGCCCTCTTCCATTCCCGAGGCACTTTCCCCTCTTCCAAGGAGCACACAATTAAATTGTGAATCTTATCCGCCAGTTGTTCTCTGCATTCCTTCAGTACCCAATTAGAGATTCCATCCGGTCCTGGGGCCTTCCTTACATCTTGAGCTCCCAGTAATTTATACACTTCCTGCACTTCCACTTTTATATCTTTTATCACTACATTTCTAATCACT
>JAGKTI010003282.1:34398-58896 GCA_018397915.1 Birgus latro
TCGTGTGCCCTCAAAAAATCATTGATTTCTAACCTTGCCGATATTAGTCCATCAATGTTTGTGTACGCCACTTTCAAACTTTTTTCATCGTTTTTTATTCTCTCGTCTCTCCTTCCTTCCGTCGGTACCACTTTCTCAATTTCTGGTCCATAACTCTCCAATAGAACTCTGTCTTCTCTTTCTCCGTTCGTTGTTCGTTTTTTATCTTTGCTTCCTTTACTAACTCCTTTAATTTAGCTCTTTCCTCTTCATTTGCATCTCTCCTAATCCAAACATTTTTAAACCCCTCTTTCTCTGACAATTTCCACGTTCTACTTATGATTTCATTCACTATTACTTGGGACTTAAACTTTACTTTCAAGGGCCTTGCCCCACCATCCTCGTACTTTCCTAACCTAAACACTTCTTCAATCTCTTCTTGGGCTTCATTGTTTCCTTCCATAACCACTGCTATTATTTCTTTAGCCTTGCTCAGTTCCTCTCTCTCTCTTTCGGATCTTACTGTCATTCGTTTTTCTTTTATTCCTGAGATTATCACACATTTTTTCTTGTCTGCTACATCCCTGACCAAAGATTCTCTACTTCTTAGTACTCTAACCACTTCCTTCTCCACTTTTTCCTTACTTTGTTGTTCTATGATTTCCTTCAAATTTACATTTCCTTCCTCCTGTATTTTCTTCCACCCCTTATGTTGCTCCTTAATTTCCTGAATATGCTCATCTTGCCTCCTCGATTTTGATTCGTATTCATCTAGTTTACTTTTTATTCTGTCCCTTTCTTCTTCCAACCTCTTATTCTCCCTCTTCAGCTGTTTTATTTCATTTGATGCGGATTCGTTATTCGCCTTTAATTCTGTAACTTCTTTTTCTTGTTCCTCACTACGTGTGGTAACTTTTTCCAGTCTATTCTGTAGGACTTTGATCTCTCTCTCTTGCTCTATGGTCCGTTCCTGCAGCTGCTTAATTACTTCCCATACCTTTTTTAACTCCTGGACATTCCTCTCCGCCGTTTTTTCTACACCTGCTACTCTTGTTTGTTGCAGCTTATCACTTCCTTTGCCTACATTTAGCTCGGAGAAGCCCGCAAATTCCCCCTCGCCAGTTGTAAACAATCTTCCGTCTCTCTCCGCCATGATGCAACCATATGGAAACTTTCTTTTTCACTTTGCCTTGTATTTTTAGGGCCGAAACTTGCGTTTTTTTAAACTAATATCCGACGGGACCACCACTCACGCATTCAACCACATAATCACAATAGGCTATCTCCTTTTCGCTGCTAGTTCTGCGATTATTTCCCCTCGATCACTGTGTGTGTGTGTGTGTGTGTGTGTGTATTTACCTAATTGTATTTACCTAATTGTGATATACAAGAAATGAGCTATGCTCGTGGTGTCCCGTCTCTGTTTCTCAATAAGTCAAATTTAGCTTTAAACTCGTTTAAGTTTTTAGACTGGACGATCTCTTTGTCCAGTCTATTCCACAGGTCTATGCATCTATACGGAAAACTATATTTCTTGATGTCCTTCAAGCAGCGCGGCTTCTTCAGTTTCAGTCCATGTCCTCTAGTTGCTCTCTTATCCCATACAAACAGATCTTCTCTATCAATTTTATCTACTCCCATCATGGTCCTGAACACTGCAATCATGTCACCCCTCTCTCTCCTTTCCTCTAAGGATGGCAAATCCAGCCTTTCTAGCCTCTCACTATATGACAGATCTGCCAAACTGGGGACCATCTTGGTTGCTGTTCTTTGTATTCTCTCAATCTTGTTTATATCTTTCTTTTTGTGTGGGGACCACACTACTGCTGCATATTCTAACCTGGGGCGGATCATGGCCACTATCAGTTTTTCCATCATCTCTTCATTCATGTAATGGAATGCCACTCTTATGTTGGTCAAGCGTTTATATGTCTCTCTAACTATCTTGTTGATGTGTTTTTATGGTGACAAACTATCCTGGATCAGCACTCCTAAATCTTTCTCTTCTCTCGCTTTTGTGATTGGTTCGTTACCCATCATATAGTTCAGTGATGGTCTCTTGGTGCTTTTACCCATTTCCAATATTTTACATTTTTTTGCATTGAATTTCATTTCCCACATCCGGCTCCAGTCATGTATCCTATCCAGATCCTCCTGCAGCATTTTACAGTCCTCTTCAACCTCTACCTTCCTCAAGATCTTGGCATCATCAGCAAACAGACTTGCATAACTGTTTACTCCATCTACCATATCATTTATGTAAATCAGGAACATTACTGGCGCCAGCACCGAGCCCTGTGGGACACCACTTGTTACTTCTTTCCATCCAGACATCCTGTCCTTTATTACTGTCCTCATTTGTCTGTCTCTCAAAAAGTCTTTCATCCATTCCAGGAGGTTACCCTTCAGTCCTCCTATATGCTCTAGTTTCCACATTAGTCTCTTATGGGGTACCTTGTCAAAGGCCTTCTCCAAATCTAAATATACACAATCCACCCAACCGTCTCTCTCCTGCAGCACATCAATCGCTCTTGAGTAAAAGCTCAACAAGTTGGAAACACATGACCTTCCACTTCTAAATCCAAATTGACTTTCAGTCAAAATATTCATCTCTTCCAGATATTTTATCCACCTATCTTTCAGAACCTTCTCGCACAATTTTGCAACCATGCTGGTTAGGGACACTGGTCTATAGTTCAGGGGTTCTTCCTTGTTTCCTCCCTTATAAATTGGTACCACATTTGCTCTCTTCCATTCCCGAGGCACTTTCCCTTCTTCCAGTGAACACACAATTAAACTGTGAATCTTATCTGCCAGTTGGTCTCTGCATTCCTTCAGTACCCAATTTGAAATTCCATCTGGTCCTGGGGCTTTCCTTACATCTTGAGTTTCCAGTAATTTGTACACTTCCTGCACTTCCACTTTTATATCTTTTATCACTACACTCCTAGTCACTCCCTCCTCCTCCACAAACTCCCCTTCATTATTAAAAACTGATTGGAAACGTTTGTTCATTATTTCAGCTTGCATTGCCGCATCATTATAGACCTCTCCTTCTGCTTTCAGTTTGGTGATTCCTTCCTTTTGTTTCAATTTGCCATTAACAAATCTATAAAACAATTTGGGTTCATCCTTACATTTGTCGATTATACCTTTTTCAAAGTTCCTTTCTTCCTCTCTACGAATTCTTGTATATTCATTTCTAGTTCTTTCATATTCTTCCTTTGTTCTGTTATTACCTCTCTTTCTCCATTTGTTCCATGCCATGTTCCTCTCTTTTTTTGCTATAATACACCTTCTATTAAACCACTCCTTTTTCCTGTGTTCTTTCCCACTTACTCTTGGGACATATTTTATCCACTCCTGAATTATAGAGGTCTAGAAAGGTATCCCACTTTCTCTGAATCTCTCTTGTTTCTCTGAATTTTCTCCAATCTGCATTTTCAAAAAATTTTCTCAATTCCATAAAGTTTGCTTTCCCAAAGTTGTATCTTCCCTGCCTATGGAGCTCATCTCTTGGCACCACGTTCCCTATTATCATCTGGAACTCAATGACCACGTGATCACTTTTTCCTATAGGACACATATATTTCAAGGATTCAATTACGTCAGGTTCTTTGGTTAGCAGTAAATCTAATCTTGCTGGGGTGTCATCACCTCAGAATCTTGTCTCTTCTTTGACCCACTGCGTCATTACATTATTCATCACAATGTTTAACAATATAGTGCCCCACGAATCTTCGCCGCCTCCTGAGTCCCATTCCTCCCAGTTCACCTCTTTACAATTAAAATCACCCATTAGAATTATATTGCTGCTTTTCTCAATCACTTTCTGTAGGTAACTAACCATGTCTGACAACATCTCCTGGTATTCATCATCAGTCCATGCTCTTGTCTTAGGTGGAACATATACTACTGCTATATCTCTCTTACAGTTCTCTCCAGTTTCTAATTTCATGTTTATCACTTCAGCCCTACCCTCTCCCATTTCCACAGAATCTATATTTAAGTTATTCTTCACTGCTATCATCACTCCTCCTCCCATTTTATCTTTTCTGTCTCTTCTCCACAATTTGTATTTGCCATCTCCCATATGGATATCAATATTCTCCCTTAACATGAGGTTCTTGTACCCTTAAGAAATCGTTGATTTCTAACATTGCCGATATTAATCCATCAACATTAGTGTACGCCACTTTCAAACTTTTTTCGTTATTACTTATACCGTCTTTTCTCCTCCTCTCCGTCGGTACCACTTCCTCAATTTCTGGTCCATAACTCTCCAATAAAACACTGTCTTCTCCTTCTCCGTTCTTTGTTCGTTTTTTGCCTTAGCTTCCTTTACTAACTCCTTTATTTTAGCTCTTTCTTCCTCATTTGCATCTCTCCTTAACCAGACATTTTCGAACCCCTCTTTGTCTGCTAATTTCCATGTCCTATTCATGAGTTCATTTACTATTGCCTGGGACTTAAACTTCACCTTCAATGGCCTTGCCCCTCCTTCCTCATACTTACCTAACCTAAACACTTCTTCAATCTCTTCTAGGGCTTCATTGTTACCCTCCATGACTACTGATAATATTTCTTTAACTTTACTCAATTCTTCTCTTTCTCTTTCAGATCTTATCATGATACGCTTTTCTTTTACCCCTAAAATAATTACACGTTTTTTCTTATCTGCTACATCCCTGACTAGAGCTTCTCTACTTTTCAATACCCTAACCACTTCCTTCTCCACCTTTTCCTTGCTTTGTTGTTCAATAATCTCTTTCAAATTTACATTCCCTTCTTCCTGAATTTTCTTCCACCTCTATTGTTGCTCCTTGATTTCCTTAATATGTTCATCTTGCATCCTTGATTTTGAATCATACTCGTCTAATTTACTTTTCATTCTGTCTCTTTCTTCTTCCAACCTCCTGTTTTCCCTCTTGAGGTGTTCTATTTCATTTGTGGCAGATTCGTTACTGACTTTTAATTCCGTGACTTCTCTTTCCTGTTCTGCACTGTGTGTGTAAACTTTTTCCAGCTCGTTCTGTAAACCTTTGATCTCTCTCTCCTGTTGTAAGGTCCTCTCCTGCAGCTCCCTAATTACTACCCACACCTTCTTCAATTCCTGGCCATTCTTCTCCGCCGTTTTTTCTACTCCTGCTACTCTTGTTTGATACAATTTTGAACTTCCATTTCTCGCATCTTCGTCGGAGAAACCCACAAATTCACTTTCGCCAGACGTAAACAAACCGCCGTCGCTTTCCGCCATAATGCAACCATATGGAAACTTTTCTATACTGTATCTTGCTCTCTTTATCCCAAAGCCCGCTTTTTTTTTTTAACTAATGTCCGACGGGACCACCACTCACGCACTCATTTCCATAATCACAATAGGCTGGTTTCCTTTCGCCGCTGGTTCCACGATTATTTCCCTGCGGTCCGGGAGGACGTCTGTCCACGTCGGCGACCTGTGTGTGTGTGTGTGTGTGTGTATTTACCTATACTCCATTTCACCTAGTCTGGCACCATCAGTGATGTCATCAACATCTGTAAAACTGATAAAGACCCTCAGTACTGGATATATCTTTTTGAATTGCATTTTTATATTGGATCTCAAGATACTAAATAGAGGTTCACCTAGTGCAGAGGATTTACACACACTGCAGGCACTGACAACATTGATGATGCCAAACTTGGTGAAATAGAGTATAGTTGTGTTTTCCTAGTTGTGATATCCAGGAAATGAGCTACACTCATTGGGTCTTTTCACTGTTTCTCAACCAGTCAGTCAAACTTAGCTTTAAACTCATTTAAGTTTTTGGATTGGACGATCTCTTTTTCCAGGTTGTTCCATAGATCAGTGCATCGATAAGAAAAACTATATTTCTTGTTATCCTTCAAGCAACTCGTCTTCTTCAATTTCTTTCCATGTCCTCTTGTTGCTCCTTCATCCTATACAAACAAAGCATCTCTGTCAGTTTTGTCTACACCCATCATGGCTCTGAACACTGCAATCATGTTGCCCCTCTCTCTTCTTTTTAATAAGGAAGGCAGACTCAGCTTTTCTAGTCTTTCCTTGTATGACAGCTCTGCTAAGCTAGGGACCATCTTGGTTGCTATTCTTTGTATTCTCTCGATCTTGTTAATACCGTATTCCCTCATTTATCCTGACATAATAGAGTCAAAGGCATGTCCAGGTAGTGGCAATATCTGGATAATGAACATTTATTCCCCTAGTAAACCCAGACCCTACGTATACCCAACCTCCAATCTATACCAAACCTATTTGTACAGTACCTATGCTTAATTTGGCAGTGTTGTCCAGTCATTCATGCATATTTTGACATCAAAACACCAAGAAAACCACACAGAAAAAACACTGAAAACCAAAAAACACCCTACCTATACACTACTGTATGTACAGTACCCCTCCTTATTTTGGCAGTGTTTTCCAGTCATTGTGCCATATTTTGACATCAAAACATACATAGGATTATCTAGAATAATTTTCAATATCAAGAAAACCATGAAAAAAAAAAAAAAAATCCCTACCTATACACTACTGTATGTAGTACAGTACCCTCCTATTTTTGGCACTGTTTTCAGGTCGTTCTGCCATATTTTGACATCAAAACATCTATCTATCTATCTATTGCCAGACGCCATAATCCCGTAAGGGGTGGCCATTTGACTTTGAGTTATTTATTTTACAGGGAGGAGCACTAACCCTCCACCAACCCACTTGCTGACACGTAGGGAGCACGTATGGTTTGGTTATATGGTTACCACCCAGCATTGTAAATGGTTTCCTGGCTTACAGGAAACCATATTCTGACATCAAAACATGCATGGGGATATCCAAAATAAATTTTTACACCAAGGAAGCTATGAAAGAAATAAAATGTTACCTGCCAAAGAACATTTGGTTGGGGTATGTACCACTGAGTGCACTGCAAACAGGCTTCTTAACCCGCACACCTCCAGCAGGTGCAGAGTTGTCTCATGTGGTCTAGTGGCAAACATTCATGCCTAGCAAATGTCGAAGAACTCCTCCTCCCCTTCCTCATAAACTTGCTGGAGCTGGGCAATGACTGGTGACGTGCGGTACGGTGATGTTGGCCTACCCACCTCAGGAGACTCCGAAGACAGCCACAAGCTTGGTCCAATGGAGACTCAACAACTGTTGACGTGCTCGGTTGTGGGTCCGATGGTGAAGGCGGGTAATGAGCTGGTGGTGGTGGTGGTGGCAAAAATGGGCTGGCACTCATGGGGGTTGTAGGCTAGAGTTGATCCTAGTCTGAAAATATGACCAACGATTCTGCCAGAGGATGACAGGCATCCTGGACTGTCTGCACCTCCATTGCCAGGCTGAGAGGCGCCAATTCACTTCCAGTCCAGCGATTGGCCAGGCCAGTCGTCTCTATGTCTGACCAGTGAGCAACTTCTCTTCCTACTGCTACCGCCTTCGACCCGTTGAGGGGGGCATCCAGCAGTAGTTCCAAGCCGTTGGGAGCCACAACAATCACTGGCACCATGGTTTGGTTCAACATGAAGTCTGGGTATGGATTCATTAAGCGTCGGGACACCAGTGCTGATGTATTCGTGCACAGACTCGGGATCATTGCCCCAAATCCACGGCACTTCTGGTGCTCTTCGGTGAGGGTGAGATGGTGGAGTTTCGTCTCCATCAGGCACCTAAAGGTCCTGAGGCTTGGGGTGTCACTGGGCTGGGAGGTGTTGCTGTGCAGGGCTCTGCTCATGCGCAGCGGCGCCCCACGGCCCAGAGACGCTGGCCTGCGGGTCCTAGGTGCTCTGGGGAGATAAACACCGTCGTTGTGATGTATGTTGCAATGGCAGAGGCTTTTAGTGGGGGTGACAAGGCGATTTTGCGCATTCTCCTCCCTCAGATTTTTAAGGAGAATGGGCTTTCATGCCTTGCCATCCCTCGAAGCTTTGCTGTTAATGCATGTTCCATCCCCCAGCAGGAGCATTGTCCCCGGCGGCCGCAGCCACGGCCACCTCCACCTTGGCCTCACAGCACCCTGCGGAAATGGCTGCGACTGGAAGGTCCCTTCAACAGGGCAACTGGATCTACGACTACTGACCCGGCACCGACCACGGACTCGGATATGGACATTGTCACTACCGTTGCTAAGGTCCATCCGCTGCTGTCAGCAGCTGAGGGGGAACATGCTGCCTCTCCAGTTCCGTCTGACCACCTGGACGTTGAGGAACCTCCCCCCCCCCAGTTTCTCCTTCTTCTGCTGAGTGTGTGCCAGGCCATCTGCCTCTCTCTCTCTGCCTGGGACTGCCCTTGCTCCTCCACCTGCTGAGGCCTAGACCACCTTGCCCTCACCATCTGGTCCTGTCTGCTCAGCACTCGATCCAGAGTCTACTGCACTCGTTGCGGCCAAAATCGAGCACAGTCTTTCCATAGCCATCGATCAATTCTTGGAGAAGAAGCTGGGCTGTCCATCTAGCCTTCGTGACTCGGGAAACTTGGGGCTTTATGAAGACCTCGATCGTGACTTGGAATATACGGACATTTCCAACTCCGATGATCGGCCTTAAGTCTCCCCTGCTTCTGTGTATCTTCGACGCTTCTTCTGGTGCAGGCTTTGGACCCGTATGCCCTTTGTTTTTGTTTTTTTGCCTCCACGCTTGCTGTCTTCTGCCTTGCTGCTCTTGTTGTCCATTTTCTCCCCTCCCTTTCCCCCCCCTCCCGCAATTTGTGCTTTTTCTTTCTGCATTTTCACTGACGGACTCTATGTTTGGCCGCGGCCCACCATGTTATGGGCCGAATATACAACAAACAAACAGGCACCAACTCCCTGTCACAGTGCGGATGCTCGGCATACTCCAGCATCCCCTCCAGATAACCATGGAGGACACTGAAAGGAGGAAGTGAAGGAGTTGTAGAGGGCTGCGAGTCAGTATCCTCATCCCTGTCCTTGTCAGTCTTGCTGTCCTTTTCCGTGCCCGCAGCGGCGATCTCATCAGACATATTCTAATAACCAGTATTGCTGCCGTTGTTGTCCAGCCAACCTCTCATGCTGTCAACATCCACCTGCTTTCCTGCTGTTCCAAGGTGGCTGTGGAAATCATCCACGTCAAACCCCTCAAAGTCATGCTCAGCTTCGATTCCCTGCAGGAGATGAGATAAATCGCTTTTGAAGGTTTGCACGGAGACTTCGTTCCACACTTTCTCCCAGTTTAACATGGCAGACTTCATGTCATAATGCCAAAGATTCTGCAAGGTCTGCTTCCCACGTGTGTCCTTGGCCTCGTCCTCGTCCTCCAGCACCATCATCACCTCGTTCAGGAATCTCCGGCTGTACAGTCTCTTCACAGCCACAATAACACCCATTGGTTGAATCAGGGCAGTCGTATTAGGTGGCAGCAACGTGCACCTAATCCGCTCGTCATAAGCAACCAAATCCTTCTCAGGTGGATGCGCAGGGGCATTGTCCAGAAGCAGGATTGCCTTCACCTGGTCACGAACGATACCAAGGACCTCCGTTTGATAATGGATAACCTTCTTGATGAAGTGTCTGAGGAACCAGTCTCTGAAGATTTTAGCAGTAAACAGGCCTTCACAGAATAGTACCACACAACAGGCAGGCTATCCATCAACCCATGGACACAGTGTGGTTGTTTTGCATGCCCAACAACAACGGGTTTGAGGCAGTGCGTCCCGTCAGCATTGGCACAGCACAAAAAGAGACATGTTTGGACAACTTCTGACCAGACACAGTTTTCTCACTTCCCTCAGTGAGGGTGTTGGTGGGCAAGGAGCGGTAGAACAGACCAGTCTCATCAGTATTATAGACTTGACCAAGGGCAAGGCCCTCGTCCTTGATCAGGCACCGCGCTTTCTGGCAAAACGGGTCCACTTCCTCCGCTGTGGCATCCAAGGTCTCGCCGCGTGCCTTACGGCCAGTAAGTTCATGGCCAAGCTTGAAGCGAAAGAGCCATCCCACAGACACCTTAAAGTCGTAGACGTTGTGCAGGCATGCAAACTTCTCGGCAGCAGCCTTCATCTCAGTCCCATGCCCTAGCACACCAGCACCACATTGCTGGTGAAACCACAACAATGTCGATCAGTCGATAATAGCATGCCAGGCTTGGGCCATGATCTTCCTGCCGCTCCTACATATACTTTCGCTGAAGTTCTGTCCATACTGCGTAACCTTGCTGTGTGACATCTTCATACGAAACTGTTGAGCGGGCTGGATCATATTTGCGAAGTATGCATCCTGTGGTCCAGCCCGCGTCAGCCTTGCCCAGTATCTCATGTTTCTTCTCCAGAGTCAGAACCTTCCTCTTCTGCTTCTCAGGTGGTGGTAGGGCCATCACCACACACACAAGAATACAGCAGAGGAGGGCCATAACCCGAAGAAGGTTGAGGAACACCACAAAAGCAACCGCATTCACAGCCATTCTTGCAAATGAGCCACTCAGGCGGAACAAAGGCGGGAACTGTGGTGCGGGCTTGTTGGCAGGCAAGCAGTACAGCGCTGACATATTGCATCCCACAGTTGCTGCTGAAAACAGACAAAGCTAAATGCGGCAAGCTGACATCTGCATTTAAGATTAACTTCTGTTTGTCCAGGCAAGGGTTAGCACGTGACAGCAACAGCGGATGACCATTACATCACCGGCTCAGGCCTGCTAGGTGACTCTGACCATTTGGTAGGGAAGCAGACAGGAGCGCATGGTGAGGGGCATTGCACTAATCCCAGAGGCCAGGGGATTCCCACCATCTGGTGTAGAGGTGGATGGGCGCTTTAATCGGACATTTACTCATGGCTTGTGGTGTGAGTTACACGGCACCGGGAACCCTCAGCCAGGAACGACATTTGCCTCATTTCAAAACTAACCATAGGATTTTCTTGAAAATATCCTCAGTGTGTTTCCAGGCAACATTACAAATGTTATATCCTAACCTAACCAAACCACCCTAACCTAATCAAACCTAACTATCCCATTAGGGCTGCTTGGCTGAGGTGACTGGCTATGGTACTGAAACGAATACCTATACCGAACGACATACAGTACACACATACTGTACTATTGTAAGTCACTGCACTTTGGTGAGAGAAACGATGTCATAACGCACCTATTTAAGGAGTTTATTATAAGGCAGCTCACCACAGTGTTCCCCTTGTAAGTGCACGCCTGGGACTGACTTACATCTGGTAGCCTGATTGTGGGAGCTGATTCAGCACTTTTAACCCTTTCGTGCACGATGATGCGTTAGGCATCATATGGGTCTTCCCGCGAAGATGCACGCTGATGCCAAATGCATCATAAAGGGCAAAAGAAAATTACCCAAAAAAAAGTTTCGGTCGATTTGCGTCATTTTTGGAGGCGTCATAGCTTGCCTGGCTCTCATCAAAAGTAATGAGTTGGCAAATGTGGGTCCCGATACCAGAGTCAGTGCAGAGTTGCCAGGTTGGCGGATTTCCCGCCAGATTGGGCGGTACTTAATTGAGGTTGGTGAGTAAAATTTTACATTGGCGGTTGGGCGTTTTTTTTAGGCGGGTTTATATCTTAACTGGCAGGTCTGACCTGGTAACCCTGCGTCAGTGCATACAGGTTGTTAAGTACCAAACCAGCTGTCTGTGGGGAAGGAGTGCACGGTCCCTTGTCCCTTTAAATCCACTCTATTACCCACATCACGGCAGCACAACATATTTCACTATACCAATAGTGCTTATGTAGAGTTTTTGGGCACTATTGTGATTAGATTTTATGTTTGCAATAGGAAATGTAGGTGTCTGTGGCAGTTATCAGCCATTGAGCCAACGAAGATTTTGATACTGTTTCTAACCCTGGCCCCAGAACTACACTGTCTCTACCCTTCACCAAATGTGAGATTCATCTATAAAAAGAGTGTCAGTGTATCATGTCAATATAGTTAATATAGTTTGCAATACCTAGTGTAGAAGGAAATAGTGAAACAGTGCAATAGGTTAGAGGGAGGCAGGAAACAGCCCTACTGTCACAAAACGGCGTGAGTACACCGTAGTTTTTTGCATTTTCTTGAAAACTATTAGGCGTAGGAGAACGGTTGAGGGCTTAAATGAAAGCGCATAAAATTCTGCATAAGATGATGAAATAAAAACATAACACTGCCAAGAGAAGTTTTTCGCTAGAGCTCCCCGAAAAAAAAAAAACTCGGAAATTGATGTTACTTTTTCGCTTATTACTCGAAAACCATACCTCGTATCAAACTGGGAACTTTCCCATTCGAAATCTAATAAAATCCTCTTTCTATTGATGGTATAACATGTAGAGATAGGTTAATAAACATTGGAGTTATGGTGAAGTGAGATGAATGTTCCCGAATGTTTATTCACAGCACCCTAACGTACATATAGTGTGTTTTTCTGTGTTTTTTTCCTGCTTATTGTGTAGAACAAACATCGACGAATAGGAATATATAGGTTTTGTGGCAAAATTAAGTTTGGGTGGTGAAAATACGCCGAGAATACATGATTTTGGTGCATGCTGTTGGCAGCGGTGGGGGTCAGGAGAAATTGATGTGTTGTAGAACAAAAAACTTATGAAACTTACCCACACGTGAAAGGGTTAAGATCTAGCAGTGGGGATAAACAGTGGGGGGAGGGGGAAATTACAGTGGGGGTACATATATAGTGGGGAGGCATGGATATACAGTGGGGGGCATAGATATACAGTAGGGGTACACTATCATTAGCATTTATAGAGATTACTGTACTGATATTGTAATTATATAGTGGGGAGGAATCTGTGTGTGAGTGTGTGTGTCTCAGTGACCAGGTGACATTAGATGTTTGGTAGAGAGGCAGACGACTGCTGTTACTGAACGTGTACTCGTGGCTTGTGGTTTGTGTTCGATGGTGGTGGTAGTTGGGAAAGACTTAGCCCGGTGGTCGGGCGACATTGGACATTCAGTAGAGAGGCAGACGGTTGCTGTCACCAAACATGTACTCATGGCTTGTGGCCCATGTTTGATGGTGGTGGCGGTTTAGAAAGACTTTGCCTTGTGGCTGCGTGACATTGGACATTCGATGGGGATGCGTACGGTTGTTTTGACACCACTTGCGAGTTACAGTCATATTACTCGGGTGCTGGAGGTTTGTTGGGAGTGACTGGACAAATGCACGGCTTTGACCACTTAGTACAGGGGTGGATGGACATTTTAGCTCTGGTTGTGGGTTATGGACTACTTCCCGCTTACGGCTCAAGCCCAGCAGCCACGATACCGAATGTTTGAACATGTCAGCTGGCTGGTTGTAGTTCTCGGGGACTTTTATGTCTGGATAATAGTAAATAAATTTGGATAATGGTTTAATAGAGCCAAAGTCCAGCATCTGGACAATAGACATGTCTGGATACTGCACATCTGGATAAATGAGGGACTACTGTATCTTTCTTTTTTTTATGTGGGGAGCACACCACTTCTGTACATCCATACCAGGGGCGGATCACAGCCACTATCAATTTTTTTATAATCTCCTCATCCATGTAATGAAATACCACTCCTATGTTTGTCATGAGCTTATATGTCTCCCCGACAGTCCTGTTAATGTGTTTTTCGGTCGATAAATTATCCTGGACCAATACTCCCAGGTCCTTCTCTTGTCTCGCCTTTGTGATCAGTTCCTTTCCCATTGAGTAATTCAGGGATAGCCTCTTGGTATTTTCACCTGTTTTCAATAATTTGCATTTTTTTTTTTTCACTGAAATTCATTTCCCATACCTGGCTTCACTCGTAAATCCTGTCCAGGTCTTCTTGCAGCATTTTACAATCTTCTTCAACTTCTACACTCCTCAAGATCTTTGCATTGCATAACTGTTCATTCCATCCAACATATCATTTACATAAACTGAACATTACAGGTGCCAGCACTGAGCCAAGTGGAACTCCGCTTGTTACTTCCCCCCACCCTGACATCTTGGCTTATTTTACTGTGTTCATCTGCCTGTCTCTCATGAAGTCTCTCATCCTGTCCAAGAGGTTTCCCTTTAGTCCTCCTGTGTGCTCCAGTTTCCACAAAAGTTGCTTATGCTGTGCTTTGTCAAAGGCTTTCTCCAATTCTAAGTACACACAATCCACCCAACTCTCTCTCTCCTGTAGCACATCAGTTGCCCTTGAGTAGAAGTTCAACAAATTTGAGACACACGACCTTCTATTTCTGAATCCAAACAGACTCTACCAAAATGCCCATCTCCTCCGGATGTCTTATCCATCTATCTTTCAGGATTCTCTCGTACAATTTTGCGACCATGCTGGTCACACTGGTCAATAATTCAGGGGTTCTTCCTTATTCACTCCTTTGTAAATTGGTACCACTCCTGGGGCACTTTCCATTCTTCCAGAACATACACAATTAATCAGTGAATCTTGTCCACTAGTTATTCTTTGCATTCCTTTAGTATCCAGCTCAAGATCTCATCAGGCCCTGGGGCCTTCCTTCCATCTTGAGTTTCCAGTAATATATACACTTCCTGCACTTCGACTTTTATTTCTTTTAACACTATATTTCCAGTCACACCCTCCCCTTCCATAAAATCATTTTCTTTAGTGAAAACCAATTGGAAACTTTTGTTCATAATTTCCGCTTGTATTACTGCATCATTGTAAAACTCCTTCAACTTTCAGCTTATTGATTTCTTTCTTGCGTTTCAATTTGCCATTGACAAACCCATAAAACAATTTAGGTTGTTCATTACATTTGTCAATTATACCTCTTTCAAAGTTTCTTTCTTCTTCTCTATGGATTTTTATATATTCATTTCTAATTCTTTTGTATTTTTCCTTTGTTCCATTATTGCCTCTTTCTCCATTTGTCCCATGCCGCGTCCCTCTCTTTTTTAGCTGTCATACACCTTCTGTTGAACCAATCCTTTTTCCAGCTGTCTTTCCCACTTGCTCTTGGCACATGGTTTTCCACACTCGAGTTGTAAAAGCCGAGAAAAATGTCCGGCTTCTTTGTCTCTCTTGTTTCCCTGAATTCTCTCCAATATGCTTCGAAAAATTTTCTCAATCCTATAAAGTTTGCTTTCCCAAAGTTGTATCTTCCATGCCTGCATAGCTTATCTCTTGTTTGGAACTCAATCACCACATGATCATTTTTTCCTATAAAACAGATACTTCAGAGCTTCATTTATGTCATCTTCATTGGTTAGCAGTAAATCTAGTCTTGCTGGTGTGTCATCACCTCTAAAACTTGTCTCTTCTTTGACCCACCGGGTCATTACATTATTCATTGCTATAGTTAACATTATACTGTTCCACGAACCTCGTGAGTCCCACTTTTCCCAGTTCACTTGTTTACAAGTAAAATCACCCTCCAGGATTATATTGTGTGTGTGTGTGTGTGTGTGTTTTTTTACCTAATTGTATTTACTTTTTTTTTTTTTTTTTTATGCATGGAAGTAGGAACCAAAGGCCACGGGCCTGCATACTGTTCCTTCCAAGAAAAAGCAAAAACAGTACAAAAGAGAGCCAAATTCAAGATCTGTTCAATTCGAGATGCCTGGACACACTGCGTTTGAAAGACTGGAGATCATAGGAAGTAGGAAATACAGACAGAGGAAGACAGTTCCAGAGTTGACCAGTTGCATAAATAAAAGACTGGGAGTAACGGTTAACTCTTGCATTAGAGAGTTGGACAGAAAAGGGATGAGAGTTTGTTGCTAGACGGGTACTACGTGCCCGTCGTAGAGGTGGAGGGATGCAAGCAGACAGTACGTAGGATTTGTGTTTTTACCTAATTGTTCTTTTACAGGAATGAGCCAAGTTTGCACTGTCCTGTGTTTTGAACTATTTTTATCATACATATCTTTGAATTTATGAATAGTTTTGGCACACTATTTCATTTGGTAGTGTATTCCACTAAGCAATTGCCCTATTTGGGAAGTTGAATTTCTTTACATCTTTATCACCTTTCTTTTTGTACAGTTTTTCGCAGTGTCCTCTTGATGTTGTTTCCCCATGGGTTACATACTCATTTATGTCTATTTCCTCTTTTCCTGTGATGCATTTATATTGCATAGTAATATCCCCTCCTTTCCTTCTTTTGTAATGTTCTTAGGTTTAATTTTTCTTGTCTTTCGTTATAGCTTAGATCCCTTAAGTTGGTGCCCTTCTTGTAGCAACCCTTTGGTACTTTTCAGTCTTATATACCGGGTATGTGTTTTTCGAGATGTGGATTCCAGAATACAGATGCATACTCCAGAGGTGGTCTAATGAATATGATTTTCTTTCTCAGCATGTCTTCATTGATATATTATGAAATCTACTCTCATATTAGCAAGCAGTGTGTACATGTTTCATACTTTCTCATTAATATGGTCAGCTGGTGATAGTCTGTCATTGGTAATCACTCCTAAGTCCTCCTTTTCTAATATATGTAGAGTTGAAGTTGCAAATGTTCCCAATCTGTTTTTTTTTTTTTTTTTGCTTTTACCAGCCTTCATTATATGGCATTTGTTTACATTCAATTCCCTTTGCCATTTACTTTTCCATTCATGAAGCATATTTAATTCCTATAGCTCTCTTCAAGAGTCTGAGTTTGAAATATTCTTTTGTATTCTTGCATCATCAGTAAACATATTTAGAGAGCTTCCATTTCCATTGTTTCTGTCTGTGTCATTTATGTATACTAAAAACATAATTGGTGTCAGCAGTTTGTCCTGTGGGACTCCACTAGTCACTTCTCTCCATGACGAGTAATTTCCCCTTAGTACTGTTCTCATTTCCCTTTTTCTGAGAAAATTTTTGCATCCAACAGTATAGATTACCATGGATTTCTCCTTGGAGGTACAGTGTCCATAAAAGTTTTTGATGTTTTACTCTGTCAAATGCCATTTTAAATCGAAATAAATGCTGTTTCTGTATTGTTTCTGGAGCTCTGTCATAGTAGCATAATAGATTAGTAACACAAGATTTTCCCTTTCAAAAACAGAACTGTTGTTCTTTTATCATATTGAATTTTTCCAGATGAATTATCCAGATTTTCCTAATCATCTTTTCTAATATCTTACTTACGATGATGGTCCATGATACTGGTTGGTAAGTGGATTTCGTATACCAGTATTTCCTTTCTTGAAGAGGGGAAGATTGTTTGCATGCTTCTAGATATCATGTAATATACCTTGTCTAAAGAATTCCCTGAATATTAAATGTATTGGTCTGCTTAACTCTCCTGCTCATTCATGTAATACCCAACTTCAAATCTCATCAGGACCATTTGTTTTTCCTTTATCTAGTATACTCATCTCTTTGTGGACCTCTTGTTCCAATATATGGATATTTGTTAATATATGTGGGTATGCTTGTTCCTTTACATCTCTCACAAATCTACTTTCTTCTGTAAAAACCGATTGGAATATTTTATTCAGTACTTCATAAATATCTTCTTCATTGTTATAGACTTTCCCCTCATCCATGATGGACAGTATGTTATCTATGACTTTTGTTTTGCTTCGTATGTAGTTGTAAACAGCTTTGTTTCATAAGTAGGCTACTTATAATGTCTTCCTCAAATTGCCTTTAAGCTTCTCTCCTTATCCTTGTATAGTCATTTCATGTCTGTTTGTAGTTGTTATATGCCCTCTTGCTATTATGTCATCTGTATCTAATCCACAGCAAATCTCTTTTTTTCTTTTGCTTTTTTCCATTCGGTATTAAACCATTTCTTTATCCTTATTTCTGTTTCTTTGTGCTGTGGGATACAGTTTTGGACTCCTGTTTCATAAAGTTTTCAGAATTTTTTATATATAACATTTATATCTTGTCCTCTAAGCTCCTTTTCCCACTCTGTTTCTGTAAAGTACTCATTTAGGTCATGATAGTTGTCCTTTTTGTAGTTTAGCCTCATTTTGTATTTTCATTATCACTAAGAATATAATATGCTATCCTAAAATTACAAGCTAACACTGCATGGTCGCTTTTGCCGAAAGGAAGGTGATAAATAATGCTGTCCGTTTCATTTTCTTGCCCAGTAAATATGAGATCTTATAATGATGGTTCTTCTGGTCCTCTTTTTCTGGTGTTTCTCTTTACATGTTGTATTTGGAAAAACTGCTGTTATAAGATCCTGGAGCTTTTGATCCAAGCAGCTGTCATTGCTTCTTACATCTAGAGTATTCCAATTTATATTTGTGTTGAAATCTCCAGTTATTACAATTCTTTCAGATTTTTCTTCCATTCCATGTAGTAGGGTTGTTCAACTCTGTATTGTACTTTCTGCCAGTGTAACGCAAGAAATTTGCCACCAGTGTAATAATAAGAATTTGTGTGTTACCAGCGTAACAAACAGAACTTTAGTGATTATGCTACCACTAGTCAATGTTCAGACAATAGGTAATATGGGAAATGGCATGGTGTGATCTTATTTAACAAATGGGGTAGCGTGTGGCTGACACAAAACAAAGTACAATCAGGATCTATGTACTCTAAGAATATGAACCTTCACAATCTGAATCAATATTCAAATGATAAAGATACACGTAAATATGAATCTTCACAAACCGAATTAACACTCAAAATGCTACTGATACACATGAATACAGTAATCCAGTGGTCTCTGATGGACTCTTTGGGAAGAACCCTAAAATATTATCACCATGGAATATTCTCTCAAGCCTAAATATACAAAATAACTCAAAGATCATATATAAATTGGACACAGTATTCCAATAGAAACTCAGTATTCTCATGGACACAATATTCCAACGGAAACTCAGTATTCAGATGAATCAAAGATTATTCGGTTAAGATTGCATAGGCACATTAGCTAAAAAATTAGATACAAATAGCAGCTTTATTCAAATGACAAACCTAGAAAAACTACCACCAACGAATATTCTTTCAGGGCTAAATATGCACCACACTCAAAAACCCTGTGCAACCAGACACAGTATACCAAAGGGATAGATTATTCAAGTGGACCAGCTGATATATGCTTGGATTACATGAACTAAGTAAGGGGGGAATAGTGTGAATGGGCATTAGGCAGTTAAACCCAAGCCAGATGGCTTCATGGTACACTCGATCTGCAACGGTATGGAGAGAGATGGCGATCTCATTAATTAGTACAATTGGGATCAGGGAAAATATTACCACTTTAACTCACTATAGTCCTTCTAGTACATGGTGAGCGTTTTGGCGTTGGCATTTCTGGGGGTTTCCCCGCACGCGATGTTGCCAAACCTCGTACAGGGTCAATTGTTGGATCACTGGGTAAATTCTAAAAAATACTTATTTACATTGTAAAATAAGTTCCCTCTCTCGGCTGTGTAGCACACGAGAATGAGTAGCAGGGGCAGCTTCCATCTTGGGTGGCGCAACCTGATCTTTGAATTAGAACGGTCATCCCCAAGCTCGGAGAAAAGCAACGTCAGACAGCAATACTGCCAAATATTGTTGTAATTATACAAAATAATTGCTTTATAAAAAGAAAGATACATTCATAACACTATATAGCCTTATTAAAGGAATAAATATATACAAATTAATTCAGAAGCAGTAAATAAATGACATAATTATAAGACAGAGTGATGTGTGTTGGGCGAGATTTGGCAGCGTCGCACATGGGGGAACCCCCAGAAAAGCCAATGCCCAAACGCTCACCATATATTGGAAGGACTATAATGTATATGAGCATTTACATTACACAAGCAAGGGGGAGGGGGAGTTTCAAGCACTAACCTGCAAACAATGAAGAAGACGGCGATCTGCCAGTTTCACGCTGCTCTAAGCTTTATATAACCTGGGCTATCACAGTATCGGGAATTAGCTAGGACTTTAACCGATTACTTGCAATATTAATGTCTCTTTTAAGGCCTCTAAAGAGTACGAAGAATTACGTTTGCACTCAACATCTATCTATCTATATACCTAGGCTGCTTCCCCCAAGAAAAGGGAGGTAGCCGAGACAGGTCAACACACTACCAATTAACTCATCCACTCATACCCATTCATTCGCATCTTAGCCCCAAAGGGGAGAAGGGACAGATCCTCACCGTACCACACCGCACGAGGGTCAACTACGCAGTGCAGTCAGTGACATCTGCAGCAGGGCCCGACAGCAAAGCTGGTTTACCCCTGCCACATCATAATGGATCCAGCCCCTTACCTACACCTGACCTGATCAGCTGATCAGACAAAATGCAGGAGAATATCCCCTTAGGGCTGCGTCATCATTTATTCATTCACAATTTCTCTCCATTCATTTCTATCATGCACAGCCACTCTTCCTTGCTCAACAGACAACCCTCTCGCATCCAATGCTCTCTTCACACTGTCCATCCATCCTATTCGTGGTCTTCCTCTCAACCTTACACCTCTCACATCCGATCTAGTTATCTTTTTCACCAATCGCTCATTATCCATTCTCTCCATATGCCCAAACCATCACAACACCCTCTGTTCAACTCGATCAGCCATCTTCCGAACAATTCCAGTTCTCCTTCGCACTTCTTCATTTCTCACTCGATCCATACGCGTCACTCCACACATACTCCTCAGACACCTCATCTCCATTACATTCAGACTTTTCCTCTCTGCTACACCCATATTCCAAGTTTCAGCCCCATATAATGCAGTCGGTACCACAACACCCTCATACAGCCTTCTCTTTACATCCATTCTGAGTGAACGACATCCAAACACTTTTTTCATTCCTCCCAGCACCTTTCCAACTTCATTCATTCTAAACTTCACTTCTGCATCTATTCTTCCATCCGCAGCAACATGTGACCCTAAATACTTAAAACACTCAACCTCGTCAAGCAACTCACCATTCAAAACTATATTCACTCAACATACGTAGAAAAATGTCTTATGATGTTTAAAAAATTTTGTGACAGGCATACAGGAACTTTAATCACATCGAAGCCAAACAGATAAGAATTTGAACAACTTGTCGCCATGCTGGTTTTATGGCCAGACTTGCAACACGAGGCCAGTCACGCAAATTTCGTGCTCACAAAGGACTATCATCAAAAATTACATCTCAGATAACTCTCAGTTCACCACTACATAGTTTCAGAAGAGGAGCACTATTAGCATTATTATGTAAATCTCTAGATCAGAGTATGAAGGAAAACATTTGCGATTGTTGATTCTTGCTAAAGCTTATGCGGCTATGCGCGTTCGCTGGGAATTGGCTGGTCCATATTTATAAAAGTTAATCACATTTGTACAAATGCTCGACTTATTCTTAGCAATAGTAGAATCATACTCACATTATGAATATTAACTAAGATTAAACTTAAATATAGGACTTAATGGCTAAAATGAACTGTTCAGACTGTATTTACAACATTAACTAAGTTTAAGATTACACTTATAATACTAGCTTATACTACCTTATACTACACTTAAAATTATGTCACTATACCAGGTCTTCATATTCACCTGTATCCCATGTGTTTGTCTTGGGTGGCACATTATATAAATTTTCCATAATTATTTTCCCCTCAGATGTGTTAATCTTTACTCCAATTAATTCTACTTTTGAGAGTATATCTAGTCCTATCTCTTTGACATGGATTTTTTTCTTTGTTAATATCATGACTCATCTTCCTTTTTTCAAATTTCTGTCTCTTCTCCATATATTGTATTCATCAAAATTTAAGGAGTCATTGGATGTCCTTGGGGTTAATTTTTTTCTTTTAGGCAAATAATATGAGGTTCCTTTTCTTTGGTCTAGTCTTTTATCTCAAATAATTTGGATACCATTCCATCTACATTGAGTACATCAACTTAATCATGTTGTTTACATAATTGACATTGGCTGAGTCTACTACCTTTTTTTTTTTTTTTGTCCCTGCTGTTTATGCACCATTTTCTTGTAGCCCTACTACTTTGTAAACAAATTTACTGTTTTCTTCATCTGATTGTTTTTCGTTCTTTATTTTTGTGTCTTCCCTCTGTTCCTTTAGTAATCCCCATTCCTCCCGAGTTAAGCATGTTTTTATCCATATGTCTTTGAATTCCTCTGATTCCATAAGTTTCTTAGCATTTTTTAATACTTCACTTTGGAAGGCAACTGACTTATTTCTCTTATATTTCCGTAGCCTTTTAAATTCCTCTTTATCTTTCTTGCAGATTTCCTCTGATACTTCTTTCACTATGTTCATTGTATTTTTTCATCTCCTTTTGGTTTCGAGAGATTTTGTTTCTTATTTCTTCATCTTTACCAGTTATTATTATAGATTTGTTGATGCCCTGGACAGTGGAAATTATAAAGGCATAAAGCTTTTAGACAAGATAATGAAGGTAATAGAGAGAGTTCTAGAAGGTATGATTAGAGAAAGAGTGAATATTGATGAGATGCAGTTTGGGCTTATGCCAGGGAAAGGGACCACTGATTCTATGTTCATTATTCGACAGCTTCAGGAAAAATATATAGGAAAGAATAGGGAACTGTACTTTGTTTTTATTTATATGGAGAAGGCCTTTGACAGAGTCCTTAGAGGTGGTGAAGTGGGCAATAGAAAGCTTGGGATTGAGGAGTGGCTGGTTATGGCCATGTATGCGGGTGCTCGCAGCCAGGTAAGGGTGAATAGAGTTTTGAGTGATGAGTTTTCCGTGAATGTTGATGTGCACCAGGGGCCAACTTGGAGTCCCTTATTGTCTATCATGGTGCTTGAAGCCCTCTCTTGTGACTTCAGAAATGGACTTTCGTGGGAGACGTATGCTGAGGGTTTGGTGTTGATTGCAGGGAATGAAGGGGGGGGGGTGGAGGAAATATTTAGGAAGTGGAGAGATGGTATGGGGCACAAGGGCTTAAGAGTAAATGCAGATAAAGCAAAAGTGATGGTATCTAGGGCTGGGGGTGGTATTGTCAAAGAGGAGGGAGAGTGGCCATGTGCTATTTGCCACAAGGGTGTGGGAAGTAATTCCATCTCTTGCACTGTCAGTGATACGTGGGTGCATAAGAAATGTGGTATTAGAGGTAGGCTGCGAGATAATGCTGGTTTCATGTGGGCTGTGTGTCGGGGAGAGATGTGGAGATTGTCAGGCGTGAAAGAATTGAACTTGCTGGTGAGTCTCTTGAATGTTTGGAAGAGTTTTGTTATTTGGGAGACGAGTTATTTGGGGCTGGAGTGTGGCTAGAGTGAGGAGTGGTTGGAAGAAGTTCAGGGAGCTGTTGATTCTCCTGACACTGAGAGGGCTCTCTCTCTCTCTGCTAAAGGATCTTTTTATGCAGCATGTGCTAGGAGTGAAGTGCTGTATGGTACTGAGACTTGAGCAGTAAAGAAAGAGGATATTCACAGGTTCAAACGTACATAAATAACAATTATTAGGTGGATGTGCAGTGCATCCCTGAGTGTGAGGCCTAGGAGATCTAGGTTCACGATGGACGAGTTGAGGGGTAGTATTGGACTGGAGTATATTAGTGCTGTGATGAGGAGAGGTAGTTTGAGATGGTTTGGGCATGTGGAGAGGATGGGGAATGATAATTGGGTGAAGAAGGTGAGAAGTGTTAATGTTACGAGTAGGGTTGTTAGAGGTAGACTGAAAAAGATCTGGGACGAAGTCAGTGAATGTGATCTTAGTGATAAGGGACTGAATAGGGAAGCTGCCGGCAATTGAGCAGCATGGACAGCCGCCATTAGGTGACCAAGGCCGATGCATGCAGGCCTGTTGGAGCCTTAACCCGTCCAGTTCCGACCGCTTTTTTACCCAGCCTACCCCCAGATCCCGGCCGATTTTCGACTTTTTGTTTTTTGGCTGAAACCTTCGCTTTTGGTGAGAAACATCGAAAATTCATAGAGAAATCGCGTTTCTGGGGTTAGAAATGTTGATACAGGTGTCACTCAACCTTATGTTTTCCTTCTTTTTCAGGGTACCTGGCTAAAGAAAATGAACTATGGAAGGGTTAACTTTTTCAAGTCACTTTAAATTATGTATTTATATCATTTATTTGGTACGAATTTATGTGTAGTACAAGTCTATATTGGTTTTCACACAAAAATATGGGCGTTTTTAAGCACTGTTCACTCACACAAAACCCCAGTATATGGCACCTTCCTTTACGACAGTACCACCTCATCACTTCTGTTTGTTTCTACCTCTAGCTTCTTTGTTTCTTTGTCCTTCACCTCAGGAATCACTTTCACCATGAATTTCGTCATTGGAGAGACCGTGGGGCAACATCCTTTACTGGCCAAGTTAGTGCTAACAGGTGAATTGCCCAGTGTGGGAGGGAGGGGGGGAAGGGGGGGTTAGGTGGGGCCAGGCAGTATCCCTGCTTGACAGCAGGTAGAGGAAGGTCTCCCACATATGCCTACCAAAAATCACCCACGAATGTTGAAAAATGTGCACACAATGAGCCTTGCAATTGAGTGATGTACATTGCACGTCGTTGGGTCTGTCCGCGGAAAAAAGTACAGTAGTGATGTGCATCGTATGTCGGTGGGACTCGGCGGGTTAAACAAATGAACGAACAATCCCTGCTGATTCTTTTATCAGCTTTGGGCTGTTTCTTATGATCTCTTTCACTTCCCTTTTTATTTTATGCTTTG
>JAGKTI010003283.1:0-18696 GCA_018397915.1 Birgus latro
AATTGAACGGATCTTGAATTTGGCTCTCTTTTGTACTGTTTTTGCTTTTTCTTGGAAGGAACAGTATGCAGGCCCGTGGCCTTTTGTTCCTTCTTCCATGCATAAAAAAATATATATATATATATACATATTAAAACAAATTGACTACTGTGTAACACATATAATTATAAAACTGTAATTTAACTTCATGCAGTATATGAAGCACTGTAGCTGTGTCTATAGGTCACTGCCATTCCATTTCAGATGACAATGACAGGTGAGGAACCTGAGCAGGAGCGGCACCAGACTGTTGCCGTGGCAACCATGGCAGCGACAGTGGCGGCGGCAGCGGTTATCACTGGCAGAGATGCCGACACCGACACTGAGACACTGGTGGCAGAAACGGACAGGCAGGGTGACGAAGAGCAGATGACACAACCTCATCCTCAGCCAACACAAGAACGTACCCAGTTGGCACATCAGCAAAGTCAGCGCGTGTTGGTGGATCAGCTCACATACTCCAAGATGGCTCATTTATTGGCTGTCTATCAGAATAAGGTAAAGGCATTACCCTTAAACAAAAATTAAATCATTATGATATACTGTAAACACCTTTGCCTTGATTTTTCCATTTCCTTTAATACCCCTGATTATGATATTTCTTCTGTCATTCCTCTCAACATTGGCTGCGTCTGGCATATCTTCTGCTCACCAGAGTTGCTATTTATTGTTGTCAAAGGCTGAAAGTTAATACAGTACTGTATAATTTGTTGCCACAGCAAACTGATGAAAACTACAGAGGTGTTTTTAGTGTTTATTTGCAGGTGAACAAAAAATGTTTCATTATGTTTTTAGATTTTTACAGTTCCTGTTCTGTTATGGAAACAAAACAAGATACAGATGAGCAAAATTTTCTCTCTTTTCTGCTGTATAAGTTAACATGGCGATCAAATTTTTCACTCTAAAGTTTATTTTATTTTCCATTGAATTAAATCTGCATGCATTCATCCCTTTGTGGGGAAAAGAGATTTGGATGATGATGATGATGACAACTGAATCTAAAATGTCTCTTTTATTATTGCAGGTTCAGGAGAGCAGGAGAGTGATATCAAAACTGAAGAGACAGAAGGACTCCCAGCTCCAGGCAGTAATAAGCCAACTGCTGTTATTGGAAGCACAGTTACGGAGAGAACAGAAGGGCATCGTGGGCCAGCTAGCTCAGCGGGATCACGTCATAGCAGCACAGAGGCAGGAGATTGACCGTCTGCGCCGGGACAATCGTCGGCTGATCAACAAGCTTAAGAAATTCAGTGAGATGTGTTATGAGGCCGGGGACGTGGAGAATCGAGAACCCAGACTTAAGATCAGCCGGGTCGAGTCCACAGAGGAAGGAGGTGAAAAAACGTGCACCCAGGTCCCCCCAGGTTCACAGCATTCACAGTCCACACGGAAAGCAGCATCCAGAGTCATCCGTGTGGGTACCAGTGTCTCGGAATTGATCAACTGCAGTGGTGACGCAAATTTCGTGAAGCCGCAACAGACACATTTCTACACCAGCCAAAGCACCACCAGCCTACCTCCCCCGGGATCCGTCAACCCTAATGTTGCATACATCCGTGCAACAACGGATCGTGTCCTGCACAAGCCCCCAATTGCTGAGAAGCCGCGGATCACCAGCCGAGTGGGCAGAGGTCAGCAGCTGAGCCAGAAAGGTCAGCAGTTGATTCGCACCTATGGTGGGAAACAGTGCTCGATAGTCTCAACCATTAGCAGGCTTTTAGAAGAAGAATCTGATGCCACGACAACTGGGGGTTCAGGAAGCAGCGAGCCCTCATCCCCTGAAGCAACCCTAAAACCGGCTACGCCACGTGTCATCCGGCTGGCTCGGCAATTTGAGGAAGGATTCATCTCACAGAACCTGGCAAACAACAATAGCCAGGCGTCATGTGATTCGTGCTCGGACTCGACAAGGCAAGATGACAACACCACCAAATCTTACATTATGGATGAATATGAGGTGAGAAAGAGATAAACAGGCAGCCCTTTGTGTATGTAGGTTCATTTTGCAGAAAACTCAGCTTAACATAATCTCTAACTAGTTCATTGTAACAATAATTTCTTGTTTCTCAGTAGCCAGAATTCTTGGGGCTTGAATGAAGAGTGAAAAAGTGTGTAGCCCATTTCATTGGGCATTTTGATTAATTCTTCCATTATCATCCTCTCCCCCTCCTCATTCCTTGCTTTCTGCAACTTTCCTTCCCCTTGTGGGTGGGAAAAAGAGCTTGGATGATGATTGTTTCTCTGGATTTTTTTTGTTTCTCTGACTTCCTTTAACCACAGATGGTTTTCTAGTTTATGTTTTCTAGGTGTAAACATGCAAGAGCAGGAGGTATGTTGAAGTATATCTAGGTGTGCTTTATTAGCATTATTTTTTGTGGGTTTTGCCTTTTGTTGATTTTTACATAATATCTGTATACCATAAGGTGTTACAAAACTAGTCCTTACTTAACTAGGATATTGTACTGTACTGTAATTGTGTCACATTAATTTGGCATAGATTTCCTTACTCTTCTAATGTGTTTCGCATAGCTCAGTGGCAGAAAAAGACTGTGCTCTGACTATGTTTTTTTCCATGGCACTTCTGTGTAACCAGCATTATATTCTAGTGTAACCGTGTTGTAACAGCTCAGCTTTCAAGATATAGAGACAACAGGTTTAGATCAAGATAGAATAGAAAATGTTGTTATTGTTGTTGGCTTACACATGGTGTCACTAAGGCAGAACACCTGAGGAGCAGGGAAACTGATTGCCCATACCAGATCACTGGTGAGGATATCAGCACCCAGGCTTCTGGACAGCTGGTGAGTGAGGTGCCCCATGACAGCAGCAGTGCTGGGACACCACATTCCACCTGGACAGGATAGTTGGGACTGTTTTGGTTCCCAGGAGATCCCCTTGGAGTTGGTGCCACCATAAAGAGGCATCCCATTGACACCAGACATAAGAGTATATCTGTAGAGTCAGACACAGGAGTCCATTTGTCTCCCATGCCTCTCTTTCATCTTTAGGTCCATAAATGCTTAAATGTGTCATAGTGGGCAGAGATGCAAATTCTAATTTGTCTGTGAGCGATAAAATGCACCATTGTCTACTCCAGTGCATCTCACGTATCCATCTGTGACTCAGCAATGACAGAGGCTGGAGAAACGGACTTTTTATTTGACTGTACAGACAGTGAACATCTATCCTACCAGCTCCTTCTATTGAAAATTCCAGCTGGCAAAATGCAATGGAAACCCTGCCTCTATTAGTACAAGTTTCAGGTGGTCTGATTTTTTCACTATGTATTCATCAGACTTTGGGAAGATATGTTGGGTGGGAGAGAGACAAGGTTAGAGCTTGAATTCTTTATTTTCTCTACCTTTTCTGGCTACCTGGAACCCATCTTAAGAGAGTCCGTGTTCTGTGTAGCCTAGAGCATTAGAGAAAATAAAGACTTCAAGCACAAACCTACGTCTCTTTCCCACCCAGCATTTCCACTTGTCACAATGAACCATCTACACTTGGGAAGATACTTGTGTCTTTGTCTGTACATTTATTTTTTATCCCCAGGTAACGAGTGGGTACAACAGTGATGCCATCAGTGACCACGAGTATGAGAATGTGCAGGTTGTGACTCAGGGAGGATGTGGCGGCTCACCCAAACACCGGCACGACAACGGCAAGGATGACGACGAGGAGGAGGATAACTATGTCATACTCAGAGCTGTCAAGGAAATGTCTGATTGTAATAACTGGGTGGGTATTGTGTGGGTTGTTTCATTTAAGTTTACATCCATTGACAATACTTGTGTGAGTCAGTGTTTAGATCATCAGAATTCCTGTATGTCTCCCATCCCTAACTGTTGTGGACTGCAGCACTTCAAGGTATTACTGTATTTTATGTCCCCCTACAAAGCCTTTTTTAACTCTGGTAGCAGTACTGGCTTGTGGTGCTCTCATGGTACAAATTACTACCGTACTGGAATAACTTAAAAAGCATAGGATTACAGTATTTGGCTTTGGGTTGTACTGAATTTTGACTGACAATGAGAAAGTTTGATCAGTGACTTGTTTCATGGCCTCAGGTGGATATCCCAGATGACCAGCACATCTACTCCAATGTTGAGTTCTCCTCTGGTTTGCTGGTTAAGGAGATGGAGGAGGAAGAGGAGGGGGAGAAGGAGATGGAGAGAGAAGAGAAGAAGGAGGAAAAGGAGTATCCTGACTCTGACAAAAGCCACAGTAGTTGTCATTCCTCTCCAAACACCAGTTCAGAGGGAAAGCTTCTGGAAACCAACCTGGATTCACCCAACACCAGTGGTTCTGAGAAAGACTTGGTGAGTAGTGAAAGGAACACGATGGAATAGTTAGTCCTTATTTAGCCCTTGGATTGCCATGATCAACCTTGGTTCTTGGCTGACAGTACACAGTGCTTTTTGTGTGTGTGTAAGTGTGTGTGATTCCAGTTTTGCATTGTCTTTCTTATCTGATGTTGAATTTTATTCAGTCTGTAACAAACACACCATCTGCATTACATTTGTATCCCATGTAGAGTATGTATAAATATAATATGTACAGTTCTGGTATTTGGTTATCTCAGTCTTTGCCTTAACTTTTTGTTGTCATGTATGTGGTTCTGTGGAAACTAAGTGTCAGGATGATGGTGATATACATTAATTTTGTCTCATTCCACAGCTGTCTGAGAGTATGCGAGCAGCCATGAATGTACCTCGGTCTCGCCACAACATCAACCTCATCATGGAGTCTGATGGTGATCACATGACACAGAATTTTGAGGAATTTACTCTGGACTCCCTGGAATTAGAGGAGGAGGAACGGGAGGGAGAGGGGGATGTGGAGAGAGGCAGAGGAAAGGAGAATCTGCCCCTGTCTGAGCAGAGGAGATGTGGAGATGGAGCGGAGACTAAGGTAAGAGAGAGTGGAGGGAGGAAGAGTGTTAACAGACCAGTCTATCCCCAAAACCCATCCATCTCCTAGCCATTTTAGTTATTTTAGGCAAGATTAGATTAAGGTAGTTTATTTTAGGTTGATATGTTAAATTAGGTCATGTTAGTAGTGATGAAATGACTAGGGATGAATTGACTTTGGAGTCAAATTGACTTTAAATTTGGGGAGTGGGGGGAGAGAGATATATATTTTGTATATAATAGTAAACTGAGTAGAGACAACCAGTATGATGTAAATAATAATGATGGTGAAGATAATGACAGTGGTAGTGATAATGTTGATGACATACTAATGGTAGTGATGATGATGATGCACTAATCCTGATCTCTCTCACAGCTGGACAATAAGCACAGTGAAAACAGTCAGTATGAAGTAACCACCAACACCAGCACATCCACCCAGTCAGCCAATGGACAGTATGAGAAATTTTTGGAGGCCACAGGGTTAAGTCAGAAGTCCATCCTCACCCCCACACGCATGTTCTCAAACCATCGGTAAGACTGATTTGTTGTTGTTGTTGTTGTTTTGTTTTTGTTACTGTTGTTGTTGTCCAGGGTTTTTTATTTGAACCCGGTGGACTGCAGGCTGTTGGTCGCAAACTTGAGTGGCTTTAGATATGACGTAATACCTCTTCACTTTTGTGTGTGTGTGTGAATAGAGGACACCTGCAGCCTAGTGCATTGATTTTTTGTCTCTCTATCTATAGCCAGATGCCATAATCCTTTAAGAGGAGACCATTTGACTTCTGAGTTAGTTGTTCTATGAGGAGGGGCACTAACCCTCCACCATCTCACTTGTTTATTACTATATTTCATTTGTTTCTCCTTCCTCTGTTCATATGGTGGAGGGGGAGGACTATGCTCTTGTATTTTATGCATGGAAACAACTATATGTCAGTATTAAGAGGATATAAATACATGAGAAGGTTAATGTGTAATATGCCATGGGATTTCACAGCACCTCTGCCTGAGCAATACTTGTAAAAAAAATTTTTGTACTGTATATCCTAAAAAATTAAAGGTAATGCATGAATTGGGCAAAAATTAGACTTAGGAATTTTTAGTTAGTGTAGCTTATTGTGTATTATTTTTATGCAGACATTTATTTGAATGACTACATGAACCATCAGTCTATTCTTTATTGATAGTTAACCCAGTGCACATGTCAGTCTCCTCAGTGTGATGGGAGTCTACACATACAACACTTCTAAATACATGTAAGGTAGAGTGAAAGGATTTTTATCTCATCAGTTGCCCACTTCTCACTGTATGCAGTACTCTTATTTTCAGTGTCTCCAGTGCATATATAGATTACTTTCTCATTACAGGTATTTTTTATACTACGCTAGACTCAGCTTTGTTATTATTATCATTATTATTATTGTTCTGTCTGTATTCCTGCCAAGTAATAGTAGGCACAAAACACATATCTTTGCATACAGTACATTCACCCTTTTTCTGCCCTGCCCTGGAAGTCTTTCTCAGTTTATAACCACCTCTCATCTGTGAAGTTTTTTGAGTAGGACAAATGTTGCAGGTTTTAGCTCTGTAGTCCTTTCTTTGTGAACTGAAAAAATGTATGTGGCAGGTCGGTGGTGAGGCCTTATGATGTGTTTAAGCCTGTAGTCTATTCTCTGTGAACTGAAATAAAAATACAGTATACATATGTTTTTGTGACAGGTCTGTGGTGAAGCCGCGTGATGTGAAGCACCGCAATAAGCTTCGTGCGGCATTCACCACATTGTCCACACTGGAGGAGAGTCCTGGTGCTGGGGGCTGCCGCTACTGGACTGAACCCTATGTCTGACACCACAGCACTATAGTCACACCTAACAGCCAATTGTCTTGCAGTCATATGCCTTGACAGTTGGATATCTGACATCATTACACTACAGTCAGTCCTCACTTAACCCATTCACACTGATGATGTATTATTTGTTTCTTGCACTCTCCTTATGATCTGATTCAACTTAAAGCAGACCTTGATAATGGAGGGGTCATTAAGGGTAGTATCTAACCCCTCTAGTTCAGAAGTCTCTTGAACTGAATAAAATCATCTCAGGGTATCAAGGAAAAAATGAAAATTAAATCATCAGAGTGAAGGCTATTAAGTAAGCTAATATGGAACCAGACTAGATTTGTAGCTATTACCAGACCAAACAGATATCTCTGAGATACAGATTAGCCAATCCATTGGGTTAAACACATTGTTTTATGACTTCATTGGCTAGTTGGATGAGATGTGGTGTTTATACTCTCCCTTTCATCATATGTCTTTGTTCATCACTGTAATGGAGAGTTAACCTAATCCAGTTCCTTTTATACAGAGTGTTAGAAAAGTCTGTGTGCAGTAGGAGAAGAGATCTATATGTGCACACATGCAGATGCAAGCATGCATACAAATGTGTTTGCCTCATTGCCTGCATGAAGGAGGGAGAGAACATATTCAGTTGCTTTATGACTTTGTTAACACTCTGTATGCAAAAAGTTACAATGCATTTGTCTAAGGTAATGGTGGATATTCTTAGATGTAACATAATTTTGAATATTTCCATGATTTAAAATGTGCATTCCATTTGGGTGTAACATTAAGTATTATTGGATTCTGGAGTAATATACTTATTAAAACAGATAATGCATGCTGTGTTGGGTGTTCCTTGAGATTTTTAGAAAGAAATTTCAGGTGGTTACTGTAGGGCTAATTTTGAGTAAAAAAAATATGTTGAAACATAGGTGTAGATGTAGCCATTACACAGCTACAGATACTGATGACCTTATGGGCAAAAATGATCACCATAAGGACATCAGTAATTGCATATCTGAAATGGTTAAGAATCAGGCCCATGTTATTATAGGATCTTTTAAAACTCAAAATTAGTGATGATCACTTCCAGAATTATTCCAGAGTCTCATGGTACACCCCATACTGTATACAGGAAGTGCAGTCAGAGAGTTAAATCCCTCTATCAGTTCTTGCTTCCTGTGTGTCCTCGTTCGCAGATAATTTAGTACAGTAGTGATGTTTTTAAGTGTCATAATTCATAACACATATCATAATTACTAGTTGGTCAAAACCTTGTGGTGTAGTGGTTAGGGCTACCTGACCGGAGGGATGGCTGTGGGTAAGTTAGAGTCCTACCAGGTGGCTGGAGGAATTCCCATAATGTAATGCCACCAAGGGAAGTAGCCTGGTCATCTACCCTTATGCATACTCGAGCCATTACGTCCTAAAGGGGATAAAATGGGGTCGGGTATCACCATTTATTCCCCTGTTACCCCCTTTGAGGTGTAGGGTCCTAAGGCTAGGCTAAAATAGTCCAGTAATTTAAGGGTAGATGACTAGCCAATTCCCTTCTATCTATCTGTCCATCTATCTTCCTATATCAGTCTGTCTCTACATCTCTCAGTCTATCTACAGTATATCGATCTATCTATACTCAGATGCCTTAATCCTGTAAGGGGTGGCCACAAACAAATCGCTTCCATGTTGCCTTATACACTGCCATTTTGCTGCCTTCCCCTCAAGTTACACCCCCCTCTCTCGTATGCCTCTCTACTGCATCCCTTCATCTCATTCCCTTGATGACATTGTATTATTGAAACTCCTCCAGTCACCTCATAGGGATTGGACCCACGCATGGCCATCACTCCAACTGGGTCACCCTAACCACCATACCAACTAGGTGACTTTTATTGAATTAGGAGTAGTATACAGTAGTGGTAAGTCTTTATTTTCCTGCTTAGCTTAATTCACTTTTATTTTACATTTCAAGAAGGTTTTGTTGCCAAAGAAGAGCTGGAATAGGATGATCGTTTTCCTGACAGATTTGATTAACGCTTCAGTCCCATCCTTCCTCTCAACTCTTCCTTCATAAACCTAGCCCCCCCCCCCCCCTCCCCCCCAGGCCTCGCATTCAAGGACACACTACACATTGATGTCTGTAAATCTTGCATCACTACTGTACTAATATATCTTTGCTGAAGGGTATGCAGTTTTTACTTTATATGCAACACAGAATTAGATGAATTTTAAATTTGGTTCCAGATTATAGGTGTAGTGGTTAGGACACCCCAGATGGAGTGAGTACATCTTGAAGGAGGTAGCACATCTTGAAGGAGGTAGCACATCTTGAAGGAAGTAGTACATCTTGAAGAAAGTAATACATCTTGAAGGAGGTAGTGTAGGATTTGTGATACCATTATATTCTGTGCATCTGGTTGTACTTGTGGGTCTGAAAAGTGTGTAGCGCCTTTTCATGAGTGATTTATTTTTCACATTACACCTCAGCTTACATATTATTGGTGGAGCTGTATTGATATTAAAGTGATGTGAATGTCATAGAATGCTGAGGTGTAATAAACATAATAATTTGATGATGGTGATGTTGATGATGATGATGATGGTGATAGTGATTGATGATGGTGATAATGATTGATGATGATGATAATGATGGTGATGATATCCTTTCAAGAGGTGTGTTTTATCACAGTGTTTTGAATGTTTCGTATTGACAAGTGGATTTATATTGGGTGGTTAGAGAGACCTGTGAGAGAAGCCCCTATTGAAGAGAGTCAGAAAGCACTCCCTAAAGAGAGTCAAGATCATTCCCTAAAGAGAGTCAGAAAGAGTCAGAGTCAAAGATCATATCCTAAGGAGAGTTAAAAATCACTCCCTTAAGAGAGTTAAAGATTGTCAAAGACAGTTCCCTGAAGAGAGTTTAAAAGGCATTTCCTAAACACAAAGATCATTTCCTAAAGTCAAAGACCATTCTGTAATGACAGAGCATTCCCTAAAAATTTCAGGTTGAAACATCGGAGAATGAACCCCAAGCCTCTCCTGTGTTCCCCAGTCACCCAATATAATCCTTATCAGACAGAGATCATAGAAGAATATTACGCTATTTTTTAATCCCCCATTTATACATTTCACATTACAGGTGTACATCTCATCAGCCTTTTAATCTGTAAGTAGGGTACCAGTATGTCAGAGAATTGAATTTTGGTCAGGCTAGAGTGGTATGGAGTTGACAAACTGGATTGATAATTTAATTGTACTTTTAGTCAAGGAAGAGTTAGGTAGTTTATTGATATTTATCAGTTGTTCTTACTCTGTTTTATCTGCTTAAAAGTTACCACCTCACCTCATCCTTAAGTGGGAAAAGAGGTCTGGATGATATTGATAATGATGATAAAAGTTTGTGTATTGGCAGATAAGCCCAGTGCCAAGCCCTTACACTCCTGATGGAGCAGTAAGGGATTGGATGGATGGATAGAATAACAAAATATGCCTGCATAATGTTTGGTTGAAGTGAGATTTTTTGATGGGTCAGTGTTTCTTGCAAATGGTGTATGAGAGAGTATCTGCTGTTATCAGAGAAGAATGTCCACAGTGATTATCATATTTTGCAGTTCTCTTTCATTCCAGATTGTTGTTTTCCTTTTAATCTACTTCTACTGCTGCATCACCTGCTCTAGAGAGAGGGAGGGGAAAGGGGAAGATAGGATGAGATGGAGGGATGGGATGGACAGTTATATGATTAAGGGTAGTGTGAGTTGGAGAGAGGGAAGCCTGATGACAAGACAGGGTAACATGGAGGTGATTCATTTGTGGCCATCACTTCCAGGATTAAGGCATCTGACTGTGGATAGGTAGGTAGGTAGGTAGATAGATAGATGGATAACATTTCTTTTAGATGGTCTGTGGGAGATTATCACTCCGTTATTGGAGAAAAATACCTACACTGATTATCATATTACTGTGATTGTCTTTCTTTCCAAAATATTGATTTCATCAGAAATTAGTTCTGCCATTTCATCAAGAACATTTTTAATGCAGTTTTGGTAACACACTACTTACATCTGTTTGTTTTCTCCCCATCAGATTTCTAATTTAGTAACCCACCTAATTCACAGACACTTAATTATCTCTTCTTCTTTTCTGATGCCTGTTATTGATATTCATTGGGATGCCATACACATTGACACCATTATAACCAGCCAGCTTTATTGCCAGGTTATTTGAACATCTCTCAGCCCTCTCTTTGTCCCTTGGGAAGAAGGTGATGGGCTGCAGGAGAAGGGTAACTTCAGTCAGCAGTACACCAGGCTCATGTTCATATGAGCCTGGGGCCACAACAACATCATGCAGCTTGTCATAGGGAAGTGTCTTTTCTCCTTGCTTTAATTATATGGACTTATTAGCATTCCTTAGGACCCTTACACTGATGGAGTAGGAAAGAGTTGATGATGGATGAATGGGTGGACTTCCTAAACTACTGTTACATACTCAGGTGCCACATACATACACATACCGCAAGCACCTCATTTGAACAGTTATACTAGCACATGCAATACTGATATTACTATGTCCTTCTTCCTCCTCCCAGTCTAATTCTGGAAGTTATTTGTGGAATGTTGGGCTGGTAATGATGAGAGAATGTCTTTGTAGTGCATGTTCAGACTAAGAACATATCACTAGCACAGACTATGTTCAGTACACATATACTCTATTTGTACATCCTTGGAGATACACAGTACACTCTACACACATACATTCATCATGTAGCCTGTTGGTGCTTTTGGAACACAATTTTTATTACACTATATACACATACATTTATACATATAAGCTAGTGGTACATTTGGGAGCAAAGTAGTCAGCCCATGTAACATTTCACCTCAACATGTCTCACTATTACAGCACAAACAGTCCTTCAACATAACCTCAGATGAATAAATAAATAAAATCTCTGGGTGTGTCCAGCTGAAGAGGTCAGTTTCCTGCAACCTCAGATGAATAAATAAATAAAATCTCTGGGTGTGTCCAGCTGAAGAGGTCAGTTTCCTGCAGTTCAGTGGGTTCATGTTGAGATGAGGCTGGGGTTACAGCAGCAGGAGCAGCATTTCCTTCGGTTGGTCTCACACATTTGTTCAGTGTTTGCAGACTTTTGCCTTCATACCACTGGAAATATGTGTAGTTTAATAGTGCAGTTTAGAGATGTGTCTAGGTAATGCAGTATGATTGAAATTTATGAAACAATACCTAGTTCTGTACTGAGAATTTCTTTAGGTGTCAGTGAGGTTGCTTGTGGACAGTTGAATGATTTTGATTTTCACTGAATTTGATTAATGTTGAATAAGCTTAGCCCTCTTTCCATTTGGTAGATATGATTTTGAAAGTTGTTCTATCTATATCTGTTTATAAATCTTAATCTATAGCCTATCTGTTTATAGTATATATCTTTAATATATCTATTTATATATCAATCTGTAGCAAATGCCTTAATACAAGAGGGGATGGCTATGAAAAGATCTCCCCCTCATTGCCTTGTCCCCCACCATTAGGCTATCCTCCCTCCATATCATACCACTTTCATATATATACTGTATATATATATATACCGCTCCATCCCTTCTCTCCCTCTTCCTCCCCAGTCTTTCTCCTCCACTCTCCCTCCAATTCATCCATGGTCTTCCTCTCTCCATTTCTCCCTCATCCTCTCCCTGCACTTCTCTCTCTCTCCAACTCATCCTTGGTCTTCCTCTTTCCAACCCCCCCATCCTAAACTTCTCCCTCCCCCTCTGTTTCTCCAACTCATCCTTGGTCTTCATCTTCCCATTTTCCTCTCCAGCTCATTCACACACATCAATAAAGCCTCTCAGTATCTTGGCTTGAGAAGAAAGTAGTGAATGGTGTAAAACTGTATTGTAATTGTGGATATTTTTTGGGGGGTAGTTTTGGGATATACCACAGATATCATTTTTTTTTCATCATCATTATATCTTCATCATTATCATTATTGTCATCATCATCATAAATATCCTTGCCTCCACCACTGCCAGTATTATCATTGTCATTTATCATCATCATCACAGTTATCCTTGCCTTCACCCCCACCAGTATCATCATCATCATCATCACCACCAATGTTGTATCCCACCCACCCATATTCATAGTTTTTAGCCAAATTTTAGCTGAAGTGAACTGGTGTGAATTTTTAGTCATGTTTTGATCAAATGCTCATGCTTTTTTCTTTTACCTCAGTATGATACATATAATTATTTTTCTTCTTCCCAAATTTGAATATTCCTCACTTCCCTAACATCAGGTAAGGGTAGAATTCGTGGATGATTGTATGTTGATAGATTGGGAAGCTTTTAACCATAATATCAGTCCTTTAGTTTTTGTGTGTGTATGAAAAATATCAGGTTGATTTTAAGGTTGCATTATTAGGTTGATTTTAAGGTTGCATTATTAGGTTGATTTTACTGAAGATATTAGGTGCCTGGTGATCCAGTGGTACAAGTGCACATGTAGTGATGTCCTTGGGTAGGTTTGATTCTGGAGGTGAGTGGATTATTTTTTTTGTCATCAGGGGAAGTAGTCAGTCATCTACCCCTAAATGTACTGGACTATAGTAGTGTTCCTTTGGCCCTGACATCTCAAAGGGGGTAATTTTTTCCATAATGAATAACTAAAGTGAAGCTTGGACCCTGTTGGAAGGACAGAAGTCAAGAGTGAGAGCAGTGGAAATGAGTTATCTGAGAGGAGCATGTGGAGTCACATGGAGAGACAGACTAACAAATGAGGAAGTGAAGGAGCGTTGTGGTGTGCTTGAGGACGTGATGGGAAGCGTTAGGAGAAACACGTTAAGGTGGTTTGGGCATGTGGAGAGGATGGAGAGTGAAAGATTGACAAGGAGAGTGTATGTGAGTGAGGTGGAGGGGGCGAGAGGGAGGGGGAGGCCGAGGATGAGATGGAGGGATGGAGTGGAGAGGTATATGAGAGAGGGGGGTGTGAGTTGGGAGCGTGGTAGTGAAATGGCAGGGGACAGAGTGACATGGAGGCGATTTGTTTGTGGCCACCCCGTTCGGGATTGAGGCGTCTGGCAATAGATAGATAGATAGAATAACTAAAAAGAGTCATACAGCACTAGACACAGAGAGCAAGTTTACTTATACCTTAAATTGCGTAGAAAAATAATGGAACAGTTAATAAGGTAAGGTAGCCCTGGTCCTGTACATCTAATATGGGATGATAGAGAGGAAAGTACAATATAAGGATTGAATGGAAGAGTAGTGAGTGAAATTGTACTTTGATTTTATAGATAGATCACACACACAAATGCATGCATACACACACTTTTTTACATTCCTTTTTCCTATATAATTTTATCCCAGCTCATCTTTGGTTTCTGTACCTCTTATATTTATAATAATAAATATTTATTTTTAAAGTTATTATTGGTGGACATTGGTAAACATAAATCCAATCCAATAACTTATTTTTTATTTCATTCTTGCTGTTTCCACATGATTTCCTCCCCCCCCTCAATTTAAGGACCCTGTCTTAGTTTGAAGAGGTTGAAGGCTATATCTTGCATCCCCAGTTTAGATATTTTCCTTAGCTGAATACAACTGAATTTGAAGTCTCGTTTAAGCTGGATAAGTTGTATTTTTAAGTCTCAAAGTTGACAAAATCTTAATTTGAGGTCATTAAGCTGTAATAACTTTATAATGTGAGGTATCCTGTGCTAAGCTGATTAAAATCACAATCAGGTCTTTTTAAATTGAAGATAAACACATTAAGTCTTTTGAGCAGAAGATAATCATACATTTGAGGGGGGGGGAAATGAGGTTATAAAATTGTACTTTAAATAGTCTCCTTTGAGCTGAATAAAATAATAATTCAGTCTCTGAGCTAAGAAAATCATATTCAAATAATTTCCTCTAGGCTGAATAAAAATGAATTTGAAAAGAGTCATGTAAACAGAACAAACTTGTAAAATCAAAACAGCCAAACAAAATGTCATATAGAGACAGCAGGAATAAAACACAAAATAATTGGATAGAATGGATTAACTTATTCCAATCCAGTGTTTTGCCTGTAACATATTTCCTATTTCCCCCCTAACATATTGTATAGTATATGATTTATGACTAATTATATGATGTGTAAATATAGATTTATTAGCTAGATATTTGTAGAAGTGAGTTTGCATAGTGTGGAGTACTGTACTTAATTATTTTATGTGTATTATTAATAAATATGTATTGAATTTTTGTCTGTGAGATATGTTTACCTCACCCCATGCATAGGTGGGAGAAAAGGTCAGGATAATGAAGATGATCGTATCACTTGCCGTATCGTATCGTTTATAAAGGCTCCAACACGCTTGCATACGTCAGCCATGGTCACCTAATGGTGGCTTTCCACGCTGCTCAGTCTCTGGCAGCCTCCCTATTCAGTCCTTTATCCCTGAGGTCACACTCTGCCCTGCCCCCGACATTCACACTTCTCACTGGTGATCTATTAATGGCCCAGGTAGATAAAGGCAATAAGGGTTGCATTTGAGGGGTGCTTGAGGAATATTGCTCATGTGCTGTTATACAGACTACAACTTCAGTGATGCTCTAGTCACAGTAGCATGAAATTATCTGGTGTTAATTGAAGAGAATACCTTTTCTAGAGTTGTCCCACCCATGAGAAAGTTAATAGTGACAGTATTAACACCAGTTGTATGACTTAGCTCAATAAAATTAAAATATTAACAGGAATAGAACATGATTTGTCTCATTCATAAGAGTTAATGGTGCGATGCTGTGCAGTAGTTTTTTTTTTTTTTTTTAACCCATGACAGCCCATATTTTCATCCCTTAATAGCTCCATTCCACATTGGTTTTTGGAGGAAAAGACATCCTGTGCCTCGACATCCTTTTCATGGCACTTCTTTGCGACTGCCATCATACTCTAGTGTTAGAGAAGGCAGTTTTAGTCTAAGTTAGGGTAAAAATTGTATAACATCAAGATTCTTAAGCTCATTTTTAATTGCATAAAATTGTGTAGCGTTAGTGGAAATAAAAACCAGAGTTGTTGCTCACGAGAAGGTTCGTATGGCCTTTTCAGCTAGCTAAATTAAATTGCATGACTTTAGATGGAATACAATCCCAGACTTATCCCAACCATTAGAGGGTTAATTAGAAAATTGAACATTGTTTAGGTAAGCTGTGTAAGTTTTTCAAGCTGACTCCAATCCCCCACTCCCTGATAGTGTCTGTTTGCCAAGTGAATATACTGTAGTAGTTGCAGCAGTCTCAGGTTTATCAAGATGTAAACATGATGGACTGCAGGCTGATGTTGCTCGTTTCCTGCAGTCCACCATCTTTTTTGTTAGGGGGAAGAGGTGAGGGACGTGTATACTTCATTTACTTGATGAGAGTTGGCAGATCTTCAAAGGAAATTTGTGTTTTGATAGCTGAGATATGTTTGATTGTGAAGAAAATGGAGAATGAGAGACTGAATAGGAGAGTATGTGAATGAGATGGAGGAGGAGGGGAAGGGAAAGACAGGATGAGATGAAGTGGAGGGAGAGAGGATGACATGGAGGGAAGAGTGATTTAGTATATGAAAGTGTTTGTATGACCTAGAGAGGGGGCAGGCTGATGGCAGAAGGCAGGGTGACATGAAGGCGATTCTCTTGTGGCCACCTCTGTGCCATGACAGACTGGTGGGGTAGGATACGAACGGAAAGGAGAGAGAGAGGGGGGGGGGGAATGAACAATAAGAGCGAGAATAAGAAGGGAAAGAGATCAACTCTATGAGAAACAGGAGACAAGAACGTGAAAAGATAGAAGGATAAAGAAGGGGAAATAAGAGTGCGAGAATAAGAAAGGAGTGAGAGTAAGATAAAGATAGATAAAGGTTTATGACAGCGAGAGATATTCAAATTTGGCGCCACGTCTCTGATTGGTCATCGGTGCCTGGGAAAAGTTGTTTTGATGGACAATGGCGGACGTGGGTTGCTTGTGGCATCGATCTTGTGCTTGAAAACCTGATTTCTTTCACCCTTCCCTTCATTTAGGTGAGTTTTAGGTGCACAAGCCTTGTTTTTCATGTATTAGGGAATATTTTGATGTGTATAGGAGGGTATTTGAAGGGCTATTAATAGAGATGTGAGGGAAAATTAGAGGGGAACTTGGAGCTCACACTGGAGAGATGTTTGGGGAGCTGCTCGGTGCTTACAGGAGGCGACTGGATTTTCATTAACTTAGGTCTTTCGTGCGTCCATATACACTAATTTCAATAGGTTCCACAACAGGATAGTTGTGTAATAGTTGAATCTATTAGCTGGGGGTGTAATAGATCCATGGTAAAGCATATAATTAAGTAAAAATAACGAGATGAAGTATGGCAGCTTCTCCGCTTTCCCATTGCAGTGACTGTGGGACTTTTGTGCAATAACCCCTGCAGTTGTGCTTGCAACCACCAGGCCGTTTTATTACTGGATTGAGACGTAGATAACCTCTGTAATACCTTGACATTTTATTATTTTATTGATTCTACCACTAATTTTATAGGAAAAAATCAAGAAGTCTTACTGTTAAGTAGTGTCATATTTTTTTTCCCTTGTAAATTATGCTTGCCACCACCAGGCTGGAGTGGGATTTTTATGTATTTACCTCTCTCATACCTTGGCATATTAGTATGATTGGCAATTTTAGGGTGAAGATGTAGGGTTAGGGTGAATGGGTAGAATTGCTGTCCTAAATATAATTTTTACTTTTTTCCAGTACAAAATATAGCCACATTAAATAAAGTTGTTCATTTAAAAATTTACTTAAAATGTGTAATTTTCAAGATAATAGTTGCAGAACCTCACTGATTTTACAAGCAAACCAAGTCCAGCAGGACCTAACCAAGCCTAACTGTGATGCAGCTTTTGTGATAGTGTAGTTTCTGCCTTTCTAGTTTTCACCAGTGATGTGTACATATTTGGCCTCAGGTATTAGTGCATTTTGAAGTAGGAAATTGTTATGAACCATCTCTCAGACCCAATTATGAGTAATTAGGGTAGCAACTGTAATAAGTGGTGGAGATCATGCCAATTTGGACTTGGTATGTGGGTGGATATTCCACTAAATGATTAGAAGCCACAGCTGCGGTTTGTGTTTTTTGTTTACGTCACATCATTGAACAATTCTTTTACACTTCTCTTGCAAATTACTGGCAGTTCTTTTTGTATTTTTTTGCTACTCATTGCTCAGTAATTGAGAAAAATAGCCTGCTAAAGTTTCGGTCCTACCAGTAAACTTGATTTGACAATTTCTTCCAAATTTACAGTACCATAGCAGTTGCATAAAAAAAGTTGATATTTTAAAGTTAATTCTTTATAACAAGTAGTGCTTACTCCTCTCCCCCTTGAGGGCATTTGCAGTGAAAGCTTCATAGAATATCAGTGTTAGCAAAAGGTGAGGTAAATTGTAAATAGGAAATATAATGCGTACCGATACGTACAGTTGTGGCATCAGCTAAATGTTAAATGATTTTCCACCTCAGGGAATTAGACCACCCTGCCTTGCATAGTCTTAGGTCACCCTTGGGACAAGGTGAAGTGCCTGTCAGACCCCCATGCCAGGGTGGTGGTGAGGCCACCAGTGTTGCTGGGTTAGGACTGCTGGCAGATATTCTCCCACAGAGGCAAATAACCTTGACCATGACCTTGTTAGCTGGCCTTATAGTGAAGAAAGCAAAGAATGACCTCTCAGCAACAACCTCATTGTGTTAAAATTTCAGTTGATAGTAGTTCTTATCCTTTTCCCACACATGTTTGTGAGATAGGTAGCAGAATCTCTTGTTTCCCCAAGATAACATTATTATGAGCCAGTATGCCTACTGTTATCTGTAGCTACTTCTTATGTACTATGCAAA
>JAGKTI010003283.1:28378-51702 GCA_018397915.1 Birgus latro
TATATATATATATATATATATAAACTAAGAACATAAATAAGCACCACAGGAATTGCCAAGAGTCTGGAATCCTATGGGACTTCATCCATCATGTCTCTACTTTCCATGCATCCTCTTCCTTTCACCCCTGCCTTCCTGTCTACTTCTCCTGCTCCTCACTTACTCCCCTCATCCTCTTGCTCCTCTCTGATTCCAAAGTTCTGGGAAGCCCTGTATATTCTTTCCCCTGCAAGTAAACACCAAGCACACTAGCTTTTGTCATCTTGCTGTGGTAGCAAATTTAACTATAGTAATTCATTTTGCCACAAAAAATATGGTAGCACTTTTGATAACCACAGTGTTACTATGACCTAACAGTGGCTGAGCAGACCAACTGTTCTGTTCACTGACCCAGCTCGATAGACTGAAATGACCATTGAGCCCCTTATAAAGGTTTTGAGAAAATGGAAAAAATACAGGAAATTGTATATACTGTATGACACTCCACTGTTTATGGGTTAAAAACACACACAAGAAACATTTCTGACTTTAAAATAATAGAGTAGTGAGTCACCAGCAAATTTAATTGAAGGGAAATGTTAAACTCCTCAGCAACAAAAGTACAAAACATCTTAACAAATGGCTTTAAGTGAGGACTAACTGGAGCCAAGTGCTTGCCTCCGCTTTTGCTGTATATGGAGTTGTGGTGTTGAAGGGCCAGTGTGTTGTTACCTTGCAGCGTCCCCAGTTGGATGAGATCATGGACTCGGCAAAGAAGGCTGCGGCAAAGGCGGCGTCACGGCAGAAGATGAAGAAGGCTAGGAAGATACTGGCTGAGAAGCGGTCCGCGGCTCCTATCGTCTCCGTCCCTACTATACCAGCTGACCGGTGAGTGGTTATAATGTTTTCACCTGAGGGAACTTTACCATTCTCTGAGTCTAAAGGCTAAGTTGTTGTTGCTTTTCGTTTGAACATCCTTACTTATGAGGTGGGAATAAGTTCACCATTGTTTTGTAAGTTAGGGTAAATCAGATTAAGTAAAGGTTGGTTAAGAGGTAATATATGTAGTGATAAGTTTTGTGTGCCATTATTTTGTATGGTAAATTAGGGTAGATTAAATTAAGTAAAGGTAGGTTAAGAGATAATACACGTAAGAAGGCAGCGACAAAGGTAGCATCATGGTTGAAGAGTCCAGGAAAGTAGTGGGTTAGACATGAAGTGTGACTCCTATAGTACTGTATCCATACTTACTGTACCTGCCAACTGGTGAGTGTGTCTTGGTGTAGTTTATAGTGGTTTTGTAGTTAGAATGCCCCTATCAGTGTGACAGCCTTGCCTAGGTTTAATCCAGCTGACTCATAAGTTGTTGGTTAAGGTTACATTAGTTTAGGTTGAATTATATTAGATTGCTCAAGATGAGATAGGTTAAGAGACTTTTATGATGGTTTAGTAGTTAGATGCCCCTCTCAGAGTGACAGCCTTGCATAGCTTCAGTTAAGCTGACTTCTTGTTTTAGGTTAAGTTAATTTAGATGGGAGGGCAGCAAAATGGCAGGGGTCAGGGTGACCTGGAGACAGTTTGTTTGTGGCCACCCCATATGGGATTAAGGCACCTCACTGTAGGTAGATAGATAAGTTAGGTTAAGAGACATGGACCCAACAAAGAAAGTGCTGAAGGTACTGGGTAAGAAGAGAGTTGCAGCACGTCTCCATCACTACTCTTCCAGCTGGTTGGTGAGATGGTTTTAAAGTTCATGATGGTGTAGTGGTTACAATGCCCCACATGGAGTGATAGCCTCGCATTGGAGTGATACAATAGATTAGCGATTTTGTTTTTTTGTTTTTGTAGTGAAGGTTAAATCAGGTTAGTATTGTTGTTGTGAGTTGCTGTTCTAGTTAGAACCCCTGAGGCAGAGTGACAGCCTTGGGTAGTTTGTGTGTGTGTGTGTGTGTGTCCAAGTGGTGATTGGATGTTTTTGTCAGTCATATAATGCCATCATGGTAAGTAGCTGGTCATCTACCCTTAAATGTACTACACAAGCCTACCCTCAGGCTCCATTACTGCTGGTGGGGTAATGAAGGATTCGATGAGCTTGATAGGTAAATGAAAAGGTAGATAGGTAGATAAATAAATGGGTAGATAGATAGAAACTGTGATTTTCTTTGAATGTTTTACTAGGTATTAATATTTATTTAGTTGTGCTTAGTTATATTATGCTGTTATTAATATTGGTTACAGTCAGTATCAATGCTATAGTCAGTACCTCTTACTATTATTTTTATTAGTTTTATTATTATTATTATTACTATTTGTGGTAGGTGGGGGTGCTCACTATCTACTCACTCGATGTAGTGCTGCTCTCGAGTGTCTCCCCATTCCTCTCCTCCATCCTTCTTTCCTTCCATCTTCAGCTGTCTTTCATTCCCTCATTCTTTCCTTGTCCTTCTGCCTACAGGTGACTTTACACTCCCTCTTCTGTCTTTCTTTCCTTCATTCTTTCCTCTTCCTTGTGCCTGTGGGTGACTTTGCACTGAGTGACAAAGCAAATGGTTTCGTGTACACCAGGAAACCATTTACTCTGCTGGGTGGTAACCATATAACCAAATTTTGGCACCTGCTGGTTTAGTGGGTAATTACAGTGCTCCAATCGGATTGAGCCAGTGCAGGTGCCAAGGGGTGGTTGGGGTTTATTGCTCACATAATACCACTCAGGGAAGAGTGAGGCTGGTCACTCTCATCTTAATGTCAGGACCAACTTGCCTAGCCCTGGGCTCCTGTGCTCCACATGGGGCAATGTAGGATTGGATGATGAATGACTGAATGAAAATTATTATTATTATTATTATTGTTAATTTTGTGTGTTACAAGTCATGGCAAGGGTTGCACTCCATTTTCAGCATAATAGTTGGCCAATTGACTAACTGGTAAGTAATGTGAAAGACATTATCTTAAAAATAATGATACTCGTAAGTAAATAGAAGAATAAACTGTATGCAGTGTTGGGCCTGTGGGGTGGAGCCAGGATTCTGTGGGCTAGAATGGTGAGTGAATGAGTGTGGCCCATGTCATAGGGCATGCTGTTGTAAATTTTGCGTCATATGTTCTTTTTCCTTGCTTCCTGGACCTTACCTCACTCCAGCCTTGGGAAAGAGAGGTGATGATGACGATGACATGCAACAAAATTTCCTTGCACTTTCACCTTGATTTCCTTGAACCTTGGAAGTGTCATATTCATCCTTCTTTTATTAAACCATCTATGGAAAGGATTTTTGTGGGCTTTCAACAGACTGACCTGGTCCATGGCTTGTTCAGTCTCTGCTGGACCTTTGACAGGGATATCCTTAGGCCCTGTTCACACGAGGCGTTTTTAAATGCGCTTTTCCTAATGCGCGTTAGCAAAGACAATGGTAGTGTATTGGAGTGTACAACCGCCACATTTCCCTGGCGGTAGACGCCGCGTTTAAAACCGCCTCGTGTGAACAGGGCCTTATAGTGCATAGTAGTACATCTGTCACCTTCAATATGGTGTGTCTTGTGAGGTGAATAAAATTGTAGGGTGTACGCATGCATATGTAGGCACTGAAGATTTTTTTAATGCCCCTTCCTTGACCACTTATTTTACATGTTATGCCTTTGTATCATCTTTTACTGATGCAGAGTGTGTTGACTAAAAATATATATATATACAATATAAGAGATAATTAAGGTGTAATATGCATAGTACATTGCTATGAAAAATGTGTTGTGAAGTCTCCTGTGCCACCTTCTGTAATGTATAAAAACAAAACAAAACAAAAGAAAGGGCATCATCCTACTGAAGGTGATAATGGACAATCCATTTGATAAACTGGCTACCATGCTTGCATAGCCTGTCCACAAAGCATGTATGTGTGTTAACCCCATCACATGCATGAGGTACAGCTCTGCTACACGCCATATGGATGCAGTGTTCCACCACATCTACAATTTGCTTTTAAGTTCAGTTTCAAACACAGAACTTATTGAAAACATGGGTAGTAGAGCCCCTTTGTTTTTTTTTTTTTGTTTTTTTGTCAGGTTTTGGGAAAACATGGATGGCAAGGGTCTCATGTTGTCCTTGTCACTTATTTTATCCATTTGTAGCCAAGAATTAGTTGCTGGAGATGCCATCACATGATGGTATCGACATAACTGAGAAGTAGAGCTGCATTGCAAAAAAGTGTCACTCATTTCTCTCGCTGTCCTCTGAAAGTAGAATGGTAGAAGAGCAGCTTCAGCCTTCAGTCTACTGGGTTCATGTTCAGATGGGCCAGGGATCACAACAGCAGCAGCAAGGCTTATGAGTGGGATGTATTTATTTTCATGTTTGGTATTTAAACAGAACTGGTTTTCATGTCTATTTGTTTATTTACTTGACACTTGTAAAAAATGGTCCTGCCCACAGATATTGTGGCCACAAATATACAGTAGTTTGTGTGTGTGTGTGGAACACTGTACTGCCAACCTTAGCATGGCCACCGTTATCTTAGTTCTTTAAATGCCTTTGACATTTTTTGTTCCCTGCTGACCCATTGTAAATACTTGGCTATTTATTTTGTGCTTAAGTGTTTAATTATGCCTTTTTTATTTTTATTTCTTAGACAGCATTCCCCTGTCATTGGTGTATTTTGGAGGCATTATGATAAAGTAAGATGGGATAACTTCTGGTTACCATATAAGCAGTAGAATCCTGGTGGTCTTTTGGGTTAAGGTGCACCAACTGGATGTGGTCCATAAGGGTTTACATCCAAGGAGTGGTTAGGGTTCATTGCTAACATAATGCCACTAAGGGACAAGTGACTAGGACCACACCCTAAATGTTTGGACTTGATAGCCTGGCCCTGCACCCCAGTGCTGCTTTTGGAAATAAAAGACTGGATGAGCTGCTGTAAACACTGAAGCTCCCTGATTTATATGGCTGGTTTGAAACACTTGTATGTTAAGCATTTACTAACATTGTGTAAACAATGAATGGTTAATTCTTCAATAGTACTATGGAGTTATTCTTCTTAATGGTTCCGGCCTCTTTTAGGCATGACATTAGTGGACTGCAGGCTGAAATTACCCTTCTGCTTCAGTCCACCATCCTCCACTAGACAGCAGAGATTATAGTTGGTTAAACCAGCCATACAAACCCTAAGCATTTGGCTGGCAGAGTTATATACTCTACTGTATGTAGCAGAATGGTGCAAGTTGTCCTATTGTTTTTTACCATAGTGCCTCTAGTGTATATACAGTATATATGATGATGGACTGTTGGCCTTTAGCCTTATGTTATTTATAACCTTGTGTTTTTCTCCTGCTGGGCCTCAAATTTCACCCACCCACCCACCATCCTTGTGCCTTGCTCCTGTGTGTTACGTGTCATAGTCCCATCCCTCCATGTTATTCCGGTGTTGTCAACTCTGTGCCCGTCATACCCTGTGAAAAGTAAGTCCTTGTGGTATGCTTTGTCAGTCTGCAGCAAGTGGGACATTGTGTGGTTCTGCGGGGTATGTAGTAATGTTATCGTTGGTCTGTGTAGGTAGAAATGTAGTGTTGTGTTGTGTTGCCTTGTGTAATGTAGTGTTGTGTTGTGTAGTAGGAATATTGTGTTTGGTAAGCTTTGAGTCTCATCCATCTTGTTGCCCTCCCTCCATCTCACACCACTGTCACATACTGCTGCACCCCATCCCTCCACTTCTTCCTCAATATCCTCCACCCCCTCCCATCTCTCCAACTCACCCCCCCCCCAGCACATCCCTATCATGCAAGGACTTCTTTATGTCCATACTTCCCTGTCCTATATATGCCAGCAACCTCCTTTCCTGCTGTAATTTTTTCTTGCATTTCATCCTCTCACCTTCCATCCTTGCCCATCACACTAGATACTTGAAGGTATTTATATATTTTGTATTAATAGTACTAATATCTTCTATGGAACAGCATGTAATGAGTAATGATGCTGAGTTCTTTGGTATTGCCTCTGCATTATGGGTGGTATTCTGGTATGGTTAGGAAGCTTACTGACACCTCTTCCTTACCAATTTGTTTCTCAGTCTGCTTCTTTACTATATTCTTGTGTATTATTCATGCAGTCTGTTGTGGTGTTGAACTGACATAAAAAGCAACCAGGAGATATTAATGAGTAATTTGAAAAATAAATAATTAAGGAAGAGGTTTTAGGGAGCCACCTTACCTGATGAGAATACTGACCTATGTCTAATACTGTACTTTCTTACGCATATTACTGTAGTGATTTAATTGATATTCCAGTGAGATGTTTCCTGGAAAGTTGTCAGTCACTAAATGCCTCAGCTGTAGAGTCATGGCACCTAACTGTAGAATAGTGACAAATAAGGGAGCATTATATTTGAGAGAGAGAATCACTCGATGTAGTGCTGCTTTGGGTGTCTGCCCTTTCCTGTCTTCTATCCTTCCTTTTCTGTCTTTCCTTCATTCTTTCTTCTGCCTACAGGCTACTTTACACTCCCTCTTCTGTCTTTCTTTCCTTCATTCTTTTCTCTTCCTTCTGCTTATGGGTGACTCCACACTGAGTGACAAACCAAATGGTTTCCTGTACACCAGGAAACCATTTACTACGCTGGGTGGTAACCACATAACCAAATTATGGCACCTGGTGGTTTAGTGGATAATTAAGGCGCTCCAGTTGGATTGAGCGTGTGTAGGTTTATATCCAAGGGGTGGTTGGGGTTTTTTGCTCACATAAATGCCACTCAAGGATGAGTGAGCCTGGTCACTCTCATCTTAAATGTCAGGACCAACCTGCCTAGCCCCGGGTTCCTAGTTCCTCATGGGGCAACGTAGGATTGGATGATAGATGAATGGATTGTTATTATTTTCATCGTCATCATTTCTGTTATTATTTTTTAGTACAAACCTCGGATGACAACTTTCTAGATAACATCTTATTTTTTAATCTTCTCTTTCAGATGTAAGTAAGAAGCTTTGAGTGCTAATTGGTGTGTGTGAAGTTGTTGTTATTACTGTTGTTTAAAATTGTTTTGTGTGAACCATTTACATATGACAGCTGAGTAAGTGAATGAGATAACTGCTTCATGTTTTTCAAAACTACCCCACTGAAGAGGGTAAGAGTGAGCATATATAGAAATAAAGTACAGCAGAGGCAAATTCCGTCACAGGAGTGGGATACGTTAATGGAGGACTTTTCAGATTGCGGAAACTCGTTTAATGGATTGGGGGGTGAGAAAAAGGGATTGGGAAACTAGTATAACGGAGCACTGTGCATAATTTTTTGGGAAAATATGGTTAGGTTAACTGACCCTGCTCACAGCACTGAATTTGGGTCTAAATTGCCTATTCTTGTATCATCAGCTTTTTGTATAGCAGATGCTCCTGTAATAGGACCCTCTTGTACTGGGATATAATAGTATTAATAGTGCTGGAATTTCCATCAATGGCCTTCCAGTCTCCAAATCCGAGCCTGTAGTTTCAACAGTTTAGGAGGTTGACAAGCACCTCTTCCTTGGCAGTTTATTCTTGCGTACTTACAGAGGACACTGTAATATTCTCTTGTATGGTATTAGAACAGTGTAAGTCCGTATATAAAGATATTTTAGCCTGCTAGACAATAGTTAGGTGTAGTATGGAAAGTATACTGGTAAGGGAGAAGTGTTAGACTGCTGAACTAACTGCAGTGGTTCCCCAAAGCTTGAATGCATTGTGGTAGTGTATTGAGAGTGTTGCCAAGTAGTTTATGTTGTTATTTGTGCTGGAGTAGTGTTCTGTATGGAACTTTATGTACGTCAGCCCTCCTTATTGACTATCCATCTGTCAATAACCAGGCACCTTCAGTCCTGTTAGGGGTGGCCACAAACAGATTGCCTCCATGTTGCCATTTCGCTGCCCACCTCCCAATTTACACCCTTCTCTGTATTCCCTAACTTTCACGAATATGGAGGGCTGACTTGTGTAGTGTGTGAATCTTGACGTACTGTAGTTTTGTTGTAGCTTGTTGCAGTATCCCTATTGTAGTAGATTAATGTAGTTTTTGATGTGGGTTACAGCCTGTCATACTTGTGCCTCTGTTTCTGTTATTGGATAAAGCTATTAATTTTATTTGTGTTTCTTCTTGTATTTTGGTCAACACAGCATAAGGATGGAGATAATACATAAAACTATTAATATGCTAGTTGTGTTTAAAAAAAAATGCTCTGTTATAGTACAGAATAGAATTAGACTGTGGAGGACAGAAGTATTATTATTACAGTATTATTAAGACACAGATGGCGAATGATGATGATGATGATGATAACATTTGCAGACAATAATCCAGGTCTTGTGATTCCCCCTTTTTTTATTTATTTATTTTTATCTATACTGTGAGATGCCAGCTGTGAGTGTTGTGTGTTTACTCTGTTTTTGTTGTTATTCTTGCTCTTGTCCGTGTTGCTCGGAGAAACAGCCAGATAGCCAGTCCTTGGAGAAAACTGTACCTTCATCCTTCTGTGCATTTCAGTAACACCCTCATCCCTCAGTGCATTTCAGTAACTCAGTGTCTTCCCTGTAGCATTGCAAAGTTGGCCTCGCTGGTTACGATGCAGAAGCGATCACAGTTCATGCACCGGCTCCTGGCCTACTGGACCCTGAAGAGGCAGTCCAGGAATGGGGTGCCTCTCCTGCGCCGGCTGACATCTTCACACTCGCGCCGCAACAACAACAACAATAATAACAACAACAACAACAACAATAATAACAATAACAATATTCGCTCACCAGAGGACAAAGGCAACAGTGTGAAGGATAAGGAGCGCATATTGACGGTGAGTGAAGCTGCCTGTATTGCATCGTTTTGTATCATTTGTATTGTTTGTAAAGACTCCAACATTTGCATGTGTCAGTCTTTGTCACCTAATGCCAGCTTTCCATGCTGCCCCTATGTATTAAATTATTCACTATGACACTTGGTGGTTTAGTGGGTTAAGGTACTCCAATCAGATGTGAGAGGGGCATTTGGAGATAATTAAGGAGTATTTTATCATGAAGAAAGCTTTTTTGTGTACTAATTTATTTACTGTAATGATGAGTGATGATGATGATTTGTGATGATCAGGAGGCTGAAAGTCTACGTGAGGAGATCAAATACTGGCAGCGATTACGTCAGGACCTGGAGCGAGCGAGACTTTTGTGTGAACTGATTCGCAAGAGAGAGAAGACCAAGAGAGAGCTGGTCAAGGCGTAAGTGGATTTATTTTGCATAGCATTTGTGTGTACGTTGGTTTATGTGATGGAGTGGAGAGGTATGTGGGGGGGGGGAGGTGTAAGTTGGGGGTAAGGTAGTGAAATCGCAGGGAATGGGGTGACATGGAACTGATTTGTTTGTGATCACCCCTTATGGGATTGAGGCATCTGGCTATAGATAGATACTGGTTGATAAATTGACACAAGATAGATTAATATATAAATAGGTAGATAGTACAGTATTTGTGCATAGGTTGGTTTATCCTGTGTAATATTTGTGCATAAGTTGGTTTATTTTACCTCATATTAGTATATAAGTTGGTTTATTTTAGTTATTTTTACTACATACATTGGTTTATTTTACCTATTATTAGTTTGTGGCCACCTCTTATGGGATTAAGGTGTCTGGCAATAGATAGATAGAGATTAGTACACAAGTTAATTTCTGAATTATTGATAAGTTTATTGTATGTAAGTTAGTACCTAAGTGTATTTTTGTAATATTAATGTGTAAATGAAATAGTTTTATGGAATATTGGTCCAGAAATTGCTTTATATAACATCATGCATATGTTGTTGTATTTTATGTAATAATATTGTACTGATTGCTTTATTGAAGTAGTATCAGTGTGTAAGTTTCTGTAGGGGTAAATAGCCTACTACCTCACCTCATCCTTGGGTGGGAAAGAGTTCAGAATGATGATGATGATGGTGAGGGAGAGGATGAAGATGATGATAATTAGGGAGACAGTGATGATGATGATGATTCTGTGCACAGGAAAGCTGAGGAAAAGAATGTGCAGCTGGCCCCATTTGTCCACCTGTTGCTACAAACCATTGACCTCATCCAAGAGAAGGACCAACAGATGATTTTTGCTGAGCCTGTGGATCTGGTGGAGGTGAGTTGATTTGGTTGTGGTTAATATGCATTATGTTTTGTGCTGTGTTGTGGAATAGGGGAGTAGTGGGCTTGGTGAGAGGGGGGGGTAGAAGTACACTTGTCAAAAGATACAGCAATTATATTTTCATTTTAATCAGTACACCACCTAATGATGACATTCCAAAACAATAATGAAAGTTGAATAAAGTTATCCAGTAGTAAGTGGTGTAGTCTTATTGGAGGATTAATGTATCTAGTAACCAAGGAGACTGATGCTTGCCTCATAACTAAAGCACTGAATTTCATGCAACCTCAACTCAGTATTAAAGTTTTAGGAGCAGCCAAGTTCCATCAGATGAAAACAAACCATAACAATCTGCATGCTGTCCCTCAGGTCCATGATTACCTGGATGTGGTAAAACACCCAATGGACCTGTCAACAATGCGTCAGAAGGCCCAGGCGCACCAGTACCGTGATGTGGACCAGTTTGCTAGTGATTTTGAGCTCATGATTGAAAACTGCCTTATTTATAATGCCAAGGAGACCATTTTCTATCGCACGGCTGTCAAACTTCGTGATCAGGTGAGGTAAAATTTAAAGATGGATGACATTAGGCTTATTTACAGTACTCATCTCTATAATGTAGGCCTTTAAGCCTGTGGCAGGTTATTTACTTAACTGTTTATGGATTCAGAGCCACTGCATCTTCCATGTTAGCAGAGTTGTCTTCCCTAGTTGTTAACCAAGGTAGTCATTTTACCCATCAACTCAGAGTGAATGCACACCTGAGTCCAGTGTCACCAGCTGTCTTCACCAGGATTCCAACCCAGGAGCTGTCAGGCTGGCAGCTTCATAGCTTCCAGTGCTTCCACTTAGGTACCTTGGCAGTCAGGTAGTACATTTACCCCATTGTGAGTGGTGATGTCTTTCATTTTATTCAAGCAAATGCCTGATGATTTTTAGCATATGAAGGACTTGCTACTCCTCACCCTGCCCTGGGGTGGGAAAGGAGGTCCAGATGATGGTGATGATGAAAGACTTTTTAAACAGGATTTTAGATATAGCCTTAATAAAGCCCTTTGGTGTGAGAGGCCTGTCCTAGCTCAAGTAGAATTGTATGACAGCAGCAAGAGTAAACTCAGATGCAAGTGAAGTCAAGGGCAAGATGAATTTGTCTTTTAAATTGCAAAAAGAGGGGTAGTTAAAAGTTGTACAGTATGCTCTGTTTCATAGTGCATAACATCTAACCATCCAATCAGTGTAGTGCCACCTTTGGGTGAAAGTGGCAAGCCAAATGGTTTCGTGTCACTCAGGAAACCATGTAACATATAACCAGCAAATAGGTTCTTAGTGGTCTAATAGGTTAAAGAACTCAACCAGATGTGGCTCATGACGTTTAACTGCAAAGGATGGTTTGGATTTTTTGCTGGCATACAGTACTGTAATGCCACGCATGGATGAACAGTTAATTATTTTTGTCTTAAATTTTTTTTACTGACTAATCTAGCTTCCATATTCCTGATGCTTCAGGAAAGATTTGGGTGACAGCATATAACATCCATCTTTCCAGGGTGGTGCAATTATTCGTCAGCTGAGGAGAAACGTTGAAAACATTGGCTTTGACATGGAGACGGGTCTGCTCCTGCCACACAGACCCAAACCCCTGCCGGAGTTTTCAGACAACAAGATTATTAAAGAAGGTGAGATGGTGCTACATTCCTCCATGTGTTTTTTGATGACTTACCAATAAATTCCGTTAAATCTTATCAAAATTTATTTTATTTTATTTTATTTTATTTTATTTTTTTTAATGGTTTTCACATCTGCGATGGTGGTTGGTGTTGGCAGCCATCGTCCACTTGCTTGATGTAGTGCAACATATTTCTTTCTTCGCCTTTATCATTCTTCTGTGTCTGTCCTCCTCTCTTCCTATTTCACTCATCCTTCCTGTCTTTTCATCTTACCCTTCGTACCACTGCAGGTGGCTATACACTGAGTGATAAACCTAATGGTTTCCTGTAATCCAGCAAACCATTTACAGTGATGAGTGTTAACCAGATAACAATGTGATGTGGAGCCTACTATGGTACCCCTGTTAGCTGGGTGGAAAGACACAAATATGGTGTCCATCTGGGAACCACTTTATGCACTTCTCTGTGGCTCATTGTGGCAAGGCACTGTCTACTGCAAAGGAACATTGGTTCCCTGCATGAGACAGCTGTGCAAGGGTGGTTGCTTGCTTGCAGTTGATGGGTCACTCAGCCATACAGACAAAGGTTACTCAACAGTAATGACAATCATCCATGAGTATTCAAAACTGGCAAAGTCTGTCTATAGTATTGCCAGATGCCTTAATCCCTTAAGGGGTGGCCACAAACAAATTGCCTCAACTGGCAAAGTCAAAACCATAAAAAGTGAGGGATGTTGCAGTACAAACATATATATATATATATATATATATATGTAAATAAATTTGATGGCAACAGCAATAGTAGTGGTAATGCCAACATGTTTGTTGCAGTGGATGAGGCCCTGTGTGATGAGGGAGAAGGCTGGGTGAGTCTGGAGGAACGAGAGAGACAGCTGTTGGAACTGTTGGATAAAGCCAATCTACTGCGACACCATGTGGCACGCATCAAGAGGGTTAAGCTTATCAGGTAGGTTTTTCAGTTATGCCATCAAAGGTCAGTTGTCATCTACCCTTAAATGTCCAGTCAGTAAAGTTCACCAACACTTCTCTAATGGCTGTGGCAATAAAGTTTCTCATGAACTGTTTTTATATGATAGCTGTATGAAGCACACAACAAAAGAGCATTACGAGAAGGATGGATGCTCAATGTTGTTTGGGGAGGAATGAGAATGTAGATGTTAGGACTTAATGCTGGCGTGGGATCATCGTCTATCACCATGAGGATGTTTTTCAGTATTGCTTGTGACTATAGACTTGCTCCAAAAAGTATGGGTGTGCACTTCTCATGGGACAGTCTGACACAAGTGATGGCAGTTGTACTTCAAAATGCCTGATGATTCCACCCCACATTGATAAATATTGTGACGATGATAATGATTTTTTTTTTTTATGATAATAATGATTCACCTTGACTTGGCAGAGATTGTCATTGATGTTAATGGTTCTGGTAATGCTGATGGCAGGTAAAGTTTGCTCAGCTTAACTTGATGGCAAGTGTCATATGCATCTTATTTCATCTATCTCTGAGGCAGAATTAGACAATTCTGCAACCCAGCATTCTTTTCATAGCAATTTTCCATAACTGGCACCTTATTCTGATGTTAATCTTTAGTTATAGGTCAGCATTCAAGATGGAAAGATGGCAGTTTTATCCCTGCTTAACATGAATGGGGATTGAAAAATGGCAGTATGGAATTTCTGTTACCTTGTTATTTGTTTGTGTTTCAGACGAGAGATTGGCATCGTGCGAAGGAAGTTGGCCCTGAATCAGTCTGGTGGTTTGAATCACAAATCCAGCACTGCCTTCTATGACTCGGATGATGAGTCGGATAAGGAAGATTCTGGTGAGCCACTAAGTTTTACTTTGTGGTAATTTTAGTGCAGGGAAAGCAAGTCCAAACTGAGACTCAGATGGTTTAAAATCTTTCCACTCATTGTAGATATCATTTTCATGGTTTTGGCACTTGGTTAGTCTTTTCTGCTATTATTCTTTGTTGTTGTCATTTGCCTTCATATCCAGCGGCATATTACCCTAGAAGTTGTACCGCCAGTTTTTTTTTTTTCAATTTTGTTTAATCATCCAGTCAGTTGGCACTTGGTTTAGCGCTGAGTTCACAGAAAACATCAGCTGTACCATGGCCATCCTTTGTGTGGGGATTCCTTTAAGAAGAACCATGGCACCATTTTCATTACTTGATCTGATTTGGATGCATGGTGTGGAAGTTGAGGCTAGGGAACTGACAGAGAATTAAGTTGGTTGAATGAATTTTGTGCATAGGAGTACAGTACAGTATATGGTTGGTTTGGCACTGGTATTTTAAAACTTGAAAATTGACAGATTTCACTACGTATCATAGCTTGTAAGGTGAATGTATATGTCTGTGAGGGGGAGCATGGATTCTGGGGGCTTGAGTGGTGAGTGAATGAGTGTGTGGCCCAGACATTTGCTACTTCTTCTTTCAGGTAATTTCTTGCTCTCTGAACCTTACCTGACCCCATCCGTAGGTGGGAAACATTTCTGTGTTGATGATGACAATGTGGTTGATTATCTGATATGTAATGTGAGGTGCATAAAAACATACAAATTGTTAGGTCTGTAAAGTAAGACTAGGTTTCTGGGGTTAATGAATTAAAGTTCTCCATTTTCTTTTGACTAATTATTATAAGGAAAAAAACTGAATTTAGATGAATGTGTATCTATTATTGAGTCCCTGTGAACTACATATAGACTGGGAGTGGGCCCCATCCACTCACTTGGTGTAGTCACCACCAAAGCTTGTTTATTAATGATGTTTTTATCTTCTTGACAGATATTGATGACAGTTCAGTAATAGATGACGAGGCTGAGCCAGGAGTGCCCAGCCGACCCAGCACCCCCCCACCCCTACCTCCCTCAGCCACACAGCTGGGAGTGGGGTCCCACCTAGCCCATCCCTCCTCTGTCCTACCCCACACCCTTCCCCACAGCCACACCCACACCCCATCTAGCAGAGTACACCACCCCACACCCACCTCCCTGGCCTCCACCCCCCCAACACACTCTGCCACCATCACACCACGCGCACGGCAGCACAGGAAGTCTGGGGTTCGACTCACTCCCAAGGTCAGTATCTGCTTATTGGGATTGTATTTCATGATTTATAAAGGCTCTTTATTTAGAGGTAGGGTCACAGTGGCAGAAATAATAGTGGTAGTGACAAATCTGTCTCAAAGTTGATTGATGTTAGTCATCTGTTATTTCCAGGATGACGTCAAGCAGAAACGCATAGACTCATTCTTCCCACGCACCCCTAAGGCTGTGCACAAACCACCACCACAAGCCTCTGAACCCCAGGACAATCTCGCCACACCCACACCCCCAACACCTGCACCACCACCAGACCCCAAAGTGACCAAGCTGGAGAAGGAAGGTGAGATTATGCCTTGAATGTTTAGTGTGAGTAGCCTAGACCAAAGCCCATACACTTCTGTTGTAAAAGAGAGGATAGATATTGTAAGGTGCTTAGTTTGGCCTTTGAGCTCTTTATGGCTTGTGCAAATGGTTAAGCCTGTGAGGTGCAGCTTAAGGATTTTTTTTGGTTCTTGGGCTTGAATGATGTGTGAATAGCCCATTTCACTGGTATTGCTGTTGATAATTCTGCATTTGCACTTTGTTGCTGCATCCAGCTTCACCGTATCATTAGGGAAGAAACAAATATCAGGATGATGATGACCTTGGTTCCTGGGATACAATGCCAGTGTATCATGTAGGTTGCCATAATTACCTCCCCTAGGTGTTATTCTAGGTACTGTACTTATTTTGCCAGTGCTAAATACTTGGCCACTTTACTGCCGGGCCCTCTGATGGGTAGTGGTAATCGTGGTAGTTGTAATCCCAGGGTCATCTGCATATGTGCACCCAATGGACTGCAGACTGTAGTTGCCCTTCTGCAGTCCACCATCCCTGTACTGGGAGATAGGAAGGAAGTTGAGGGAAATTTGTATAACCAGGCAGCTCCACCACCCAGTTATCTTGGTGCCACCACCTGGAGGCCCCCTTCTCCAACACCACTTTTATTGGGAAAATAAGTAAGGGATACATAGATTAAACATACAGTATCATTTAGTAATATTGTATCCTACTGGTAATTTGTTTTCCAGAGGTTTGTGGTGAGACTCCAAAGAAGCGAGGTCCAGGCAGACCCCCTAAGAGACCCCGCACACTTTCTGGACCATCCACCAGTCCACCAGCCAAGAAGTGTAAGTATCTGGTCTGTGTATTTTATCAGTCCAAAAAGGTTCCCTTGAGGACTGAACTTTTTCCTTGGAGAGATGGTGATAGCCAGAATTTACCCTTTCCCATGCCAGTGGCATGCAAATCAGAAAGGGATGTCTGTATTAATAGTGATGCATGTGATAGTGGTAATAGAGTTTAGTGCTTACATTCCAACGCTCATGGGTCAGCAACTGGCCTGGGCCGAGTAGTTAGCCCTGGTCACCAATATTCAGATGGACTAACAAAAAAAAAATGGATTATGGCTGGATAGGTAGATGGATGAATGAATGGCTGGATGGATGAATGGATGAATTTTTTCTCTTTGCAGTGGAGGGTGATGGAGGTGATGGTGGTGTGCTAAGAAGAGACGGCAGTGAGGAAGGGCCAGAGGAGGAGCAGCCATCAGTCCCAAGTTCACCATCAGGGGTAAATCGGCGAACTTCTGTACTCTTTACGAAGAAGGCTGGTGCTTTGTTTAAGGTATTGTGATTTGATTTAAGAGTACTGGAGTTTTGTGGGTCTGTCTGTATACATCCATCTGTTGTATTTATCTGTATATTGGCCTGTGATATATTAATAAATACACACACACACACACACACTCGCACTTTATGTCTAACAACACATTCTGCCATTGTCAGAAGCGCATCTCGCGCCAGCGTCGTGGGTCAGGTGGCACCAACAGTGAGGATGAGGGCAACACACAGGACACACCCAAGTCCCCACGCAGGAAGAAACCAAACCCTGAGGTGAGTATTTTTCCCTCATTTCGTTTTGTTTGTATAGGCTCCGATATTCTTGCATGCGTTGGCCATGGTCACCTAATGGTGGGTCTCCATGCAGCTCAGTCTCTAGTAGCCTCCCTATTCAGTTCCTTATCCCTGAGGTCCCACTTGATGACCCTGTCCCAGGTCATTTTTTGGCCTGTCTCACTTACAATAATATTTCTGTCCCAACTCCTTCAATCAACTGATGTAATTTTTCAATCAATTAAGACTCCATAGTCCAGTGAACATTCCATACCAATAAAAAAGACACCATATATAAATTAAAACTTCAGAATGAATATGTATATAAAACTCTGTCATTACTATACTCTTCACTTTAACTAGGCATATTACCATCTCTCCATCTTGATTACTGAGCTGTAAGAAGGGTTTATTGTTAAGATCTAGCACTAGTCACAATGAAATGCAATGGATGGGATGAGGAGACAGTGTTATCTTATTCTGTCATCAAGGTACAAGAAATAAGCTTTAAAGGCATGAAAACATCCACCTAGTTAAAATAAGTGAAAGTGATTTTGGTCAGCTTAAGAGCACCATGGTAGTGAGGAGGAAATTGAAGACTGCATCAAATCCCCCCCATTCTAGAAGGTCTTATGGAAAAATCAGTAGAGAATGGAGCGGAGAGGTATGTGAGAGGGGTGTGCAGGTTGGGGGGAAGGCTATGAAGTGGCAGAGGACAGGGTGACATGGAGGCGATTGGTTTGTTGCCACCCTTTACATGATTACAGTGTCTGGCCATGAATAGGTAGATCAGTAGAGTCCGCCTTAACAGAATTCATTGACTGTGATTAATTCTGCCATTATCTCTTATTCATTTAACACTATTTTTTTGTGTATTTTTAGTCACAGCCACAGGCGAGCAGCAAACCCGGCAGTGGCCTGGCATTCCCTGAGGGTATATCAATCCTTGACCTGTCAGACACTGGCACTCCACCCACCAAGGACTCATTCAAGACTTACCGCCAAGGTGGAGGTTAGTATAATACTTACTTCAGTAATTAGCCATACCTGTATTGAATAATCGTCTACAGATATGTATAAAGTGTGTATAATTAAGGTAAATACATAGACATGTACATACATCAGCCTTCATCCACCGGAGACTCAATTGAAACCTATTGCCAGGGTGGAGATATGTAGTGGTTGCTTTAGCCCTTAACACAAATAATAATAATATGGTGATAATAGTAATAGCAGCAGTAACGGTATTATTTGGCTCATTAATAACACATTCAATCCAAATCCTTTCGGGACTTTGGTGAAAGCTTTGTCATTTCACTTGACATCTCAAAGGCTTTCAATCGAGTCTGGCATAAATCTTTAATTTCCAAACTGCCCTCCTGCGGTTTCTATCCTTCTATCTGTGCCTTCATCTCTAGCTTCCTTTCTGGTCGTTCTATAGCCGCTGTTGTAGACGGCCATCGTTCCTCTCCTAGACCTATCAGCAGTGGTGTTCCTCAGGGCTCCGTCCTATCACCTACTCTCTTCCTTTTATTCATCAATGACCTTCTAAGCTGTACATCTAACCCTATCCACTCATATGCTGATGATTCCACCCTTCACCTTTCCATTCGGTTCCTGCAACGTCCATCTCAGCAGTTACTTCAACAAAAAAGGGATGAGGCTATGGCACACCTAATGTTTGACTTGGCTCATATCTCTGATTGGGGTAAAAATAATCTTGTTATTTTTAATGCATCAAAAACTCAGTTCTTACACTTATCAACCCGACAAAATCTTCCTCAGGATTACCCACTAATGTTTAATAATGAACAGTTATGTCCTGCATCATCCTTGAACATGCTTGGGGTTTCATTCTCTTGGGATTTGTCTTGGAAAGAACATATTACATCTCTTGTGAAATCTGCTTCCAAGAGATTAGGTGTGCTAAGCCGATTCCGAACTTTCTTTACCCCTGCACAGTTGTTGACCTTGTACACGGGTTTTATTCGCCCGTGTATGGAGTACAACTCTCGTGTGGGGAGGCTCCCCACATGCGGTTCTTCTCAATAGGGTGGAGTCAAAGGCTTTTTGTCTCATTAACTCTCATCCTCTTACTGATTCCCTTTAACCTTTGTCTCTTCGCCGCACTGTTGCATCTTTATCTCTCTTCTATTGCTACTTCAATGGTCACTGTTCCTCTGAACTGTCTGCTTGCATCCCTCCACCTCTACGATGGGCACATAGTACCCGTCTAGCAACAAACTCTCATCCCTTTTCTGTCCAACTCTCTAATGCAAGAGTTAACCGTTACTCCCTGTCCTTCATTTATGCAACTGGTCAACTCTGGAACTGTCTTCCTCTGTCTGTATTTCCAACTTCCTATGATCTCCAGTCTTTCAAACGCAGTGTGTCCAGGCATCTCGAATTGAACGGATCTTGAGTTTGGCTCTCTTTTGTATTGTTTTTGCTTTTTCTTGGAAGGAACAGTATGTGGGCCTGTGACCTTTGGTTCCTTCTTCCTTGCATTAAAAAAAAAAAAAAATGATATCCTGTTTTGTTTATTTTTGATGCTACCAGGTGATTTTATTCCACTTTAGACAGACTTTTAGTAGCTAAGGTATCATTGAAGACTGTAATTAATTCATCCATCTCAAAAGTCTGCCATAACTCTCATATAATAAATTGGGGGATGGGTGGATCAGGCATGGGCATATAATACACCTACATTTGGAAGTATATTATCACTCAAACTGTACCACATCTCTCCCCCTTCAGAGATTCCACCTGAGACAGACGAGGAAAGCCACTCCGAGTCGCACTCCAGTTTATCCGACACTGAGGACGAGACAGCGACCGAGAGCGACTCTGAGGGTGGTGGTAGTGGCAGTGACTGGAGCGGTGAGGGCGAGAGTGTGGGATCAGGCAATACCGGTGACCAGATACCCCTGGAACCACTGGACCTGGTGTGGGCAAAGTGTAGGGGGTATCCTTGGTACCCTGCATTGGTGAGTTAAAAATAAATAGATAATAAGAACAATAAATAAAATGGGTAAAAAAGTCCCTTAAAATATGTAGGTAAACTTTTAAACCATTGTGTGTGTGTGTGTGTGTGAGTGCATCATAGGAGCTGGAAAGTAAAAGAGGTACTGGCAATAATGATTATTAGTTATCTTTATTTATTTACTGGTATTTATTTTTACCTGTTCAGCCATTTAGTTTCTCTTCAGGTTTTTCTTGCACTCTTGACCCTTCCTCGCCCAGTCCTTGGGTGGGAAGAGATCTGAATGATGATGATTGATGATCTAGTAGTAAGTTCATAAAACATTTCCGATTAAGTTCTGTTTCTTTATATAAAACTGATGTACTGATTTCCCCTTGTGCACTGTACCATTTAAATCCAAGTACAAATGACCCTTTTAGGTTGTATACACTTTTCCAACCCAAACATTACTCATTTACCTTGTACGGAGTGTTGTCACCACGAATGTTGACTAAGGTTGGGGGAAACTTCAACAGATTTCAAATCTACTGTGCATTGGCATCATTTGTGACAGTGTTTGGTGATTTAAAACTATTTGATGTTACTCCTGTGTCTGTTTTATGTCTGTATTGTAGGGTATGTTCTTATGTTCTTTAGCATATCAGCTGAGAAGTTTGGTTCATATGTTTTTAGTGAGTATGTGATGATCAGGCTAGATATATGGTTAGCACAATAGCTGACACTATTTATTGGTCTAAATCTCCTCAATGTCAGTGCCTTATGTCTGTTTTACCTCTGTAGATTAAGAATTGTCTTTAGAAAGCATATCAGTAGGCAGGCTGGGTCTTTTATGGGTGTTAGCAGGTAAGTGACAGTGTAGATGTAGTTAATACATTGGCTTTATTACTTTGAGTGGAAGGGGCCAGTTTAGTGGTTTCTGTGGACACATTCATCACAAGCTAAGGTCTACTATATTCTTCTGTGGTAAAAAACTAGCTTTAATTGTCATTGTTTTGTCAATGTTACAGATAATCAACCCTAAGATGCCCAAGACTGGTTACTTCCACAATGGCGTGCCCATCCCGGTGCCACCCGATGATGTGCTGGCACTGGCCAACAACTACCCCACACCCATGTACCTTGTCCTATTCTTTGACAACAAACGCACTTGGTTAGTTATGGATCATGTAAATTTTTTAACTTCTGGTGTGACACTTCATTTCATTTATAAATGCTCCATCATGTTTGCATGTCGGCCTTGGTCACCTAATGGCGACTCTTTAACGCGGCTGTCTTGGGTAGCCTCCCTAGTCAGTCCCTTTTTCATGATGTCACACTGTATGATCTCATCCCAGGTCTTCTTCATTCTGCCCCTTGCAACCCTACTCCTGATGTTCACGCTTTTCACCTTCTCATTGTACTTTTGTTTCTTATTTTCAGCTGGAAAGAGGACTACAGTCATGCACTAATTCCTTCCTTTTTTTTTTATTTTTTTTCCCACCAGACATGCATGGTAAAGTATGGTTGTTTATGTTAGGTGAGGTTTGAGCATGAATTCTTTATTTCTCTAATGTTTCTGGCTGCACAGAACCCAGCTTCAGAGAGTCGTGTGTTCTTTGTAGCCTGTTAGAGAAAATAAAGAAGTCAAGCTCTAACCTGTGTCTCTCTCTCACCCAATATTTCCACTTGTTTCAATGGAGTATCTGCATACGGCTGTTTGTATTGTGGTATATGTTTTCATCCTCTTCAACAATGAATGTGCTTTAGTAGTGATGCTACACTTTTTTACTACAGTGATATGATGTCTTTAGTATTTTATTTTTGTTGCCACTAAATCATCTTTATTTAGCTAAGGAATTACCCTCACCCTTGTATCTTATCTTTTCTTCTCTGACAGCAAACGCACTTGATCAGTGTGTTTTCGTTTATTATTTTATTTTTGTTTATAAAGGCTGCCAACGTGCTTGCATGTGTCAGCTTATGCCATGAACTTTTTTTTTAATACTGATATAACTGTATGACATCTTGTATTTTGTATTTCCTTGCACCAAACAGTTTTTATTTAGCTTAGAATCCAACACACATGCACCTTGTTCTCTTATTTGGTTTAATATTATTAAAAAAAGGGAAGTGGTAGGTATTTCTTGCAAGTTTCACATGCTCTCAGTATCTATTACTTTTATAATGATGTTTACTTACTTTCACCCTAGTAGTAAGGATGGTAGTGATGATGATAATTATAATATTGATGTTAATATGTTTTTTCTCCAGTGTTTCTGGTCATCATTAGGATTATTAGGATAATTAGATATTTAGTGTGGTCATCCTTTGGTTTCAGCCAGTGATAAGGATGGTGATAGTGTTAAAAACATGATTAGGTGTTTCAGTTTCTTAATGTTATTGTGTGTGGCATTGATATAGATATTACCAGACAGTTGAGGTTCCTGGTTATTCAGATATACATAATTTCCTTCACTATCCACTAAAGGGAGGCTGGTGGATTACAGAAAAAGGACAGTTCAGTCAACAGTCCACCCCAGGTTCACACCCAGATGAGCCTGGGGCCACAACAACAGGTATATATGTCACTTTCCCATTCTCTTGTTTACAGGCAGTGGCTTCCACGCTTCAAGCTGGAGCCTCTTGGAGTTGACTCGACCCTGGACAAGGCCAAACTTGTTGAGTCCAGGAAGCCGGCTGAGCGTAAGGCGGTGAAGAAAGCGTACGAGAAGGCCATCCTGCACAGATGTCGTGTCACTGGTGAAAATACTGGCCTTAGTGGGGAGTCAGATAATGATGAAGCAACCTGACTTAAACATATGTAGTATTGGTAGATTTGTGTTCAAGTATCTCTCACTTCCTTCCCTATTCCAGTTAAGGGGGATGGTGGACTGCTGGAGAGAGACAAAGTCAGCCTGCAGTCCACCAGGTTCACATTTAATACTTGGGACTACAATTACTGTTACTTGGTCTGTCAAATTTATGTTGCTCTCTGAACCCTATTGCACCCCAACCTTGGATGAGAAATAGATGATGATGATGATGATGTATTTACTCCTTGAATCTGTTCTCTCTCTCTCTTGCTCTCTCTCCCCCAGACAGTTTTATTTACTTTAAGAAATGTCAGCTGTATTTAGGGGTTAATTAAGGCTATATCTAACCCTTCACTTTGAAAATTCTATCCCAAGGCAGGGAGGAAGGTGTATGAAAAACAATTCTACACCAGCATCATGTAACCGGTGATGAATCCGGTGAAAATGTTGTCTTTATAGATGAATCCAGTGAAAATTGTGGCTTTATTGGTGAACCCAGTGAAAATGCTGGCTATGTTGGTGAATCCGATAATGATGGATCTGCCTGGGTCACCTTGAGTCAGACGTGTAGTTAGTATTTTCTGCCTTGGATGTCATGTGTATTTTATTTTTGCTACAATAAGGTAATTTTATTCAGCTTTGGAGAGACATTGTTATTCCTTCCCTCCTTTATTCCATCCTTTCCTCCTCCTTCCTTCCTTCCTTCCTTGTTGTTTGCTTCTCTCTCTCTCTCTCTCTCTCTCTCTCTCTCTCTCTCTCTCTCTCTCTCTCTCTCC
>JAGKTI010003284.1:0-18582 GCA_018397915.1 Birgus latro
AAGAGGGTGACAGGAGAAGGGTGACAGGAAGAAGAAAGGACGGGAGGAAGAAGCTGGGTTAGAGGAGTGAGTAGAAGGAGGAGGAGACGGCAATGAAGGGTAGGAGAGGCAAGGTAGTGTAAGGAAGCAAGGTAACTGATGAGGGATAAAGCAGGGGGAGAATGGGGTGGCAGGGTAACTGCAGTAGGAGATGCGGGGTGGAAGGAAGAGGAACGGTTAAAGAGAAAAGGGTGAGGTGGGAGATCTTCGGTGGTTCAGTGAGTCTGGCACTGGCCTCACATTCAGGGGATAATCTGGAGTGGGTTCGAGCTCCCATAACTGCTGTTGAGGTGAAATGGTCGCTCACGCCCTAAAACTTTTTCGCATCACTCATGACTGCCCGCTGTACTACCCCTGTCTCTACCGTCTGTTTTATCCATCTTATCCTACTCCTGACGCCCGTATGATTTTACCCTATTTTGGAATGACGAGAGTTGGGTGCGAGAAGGCAGAGGCAGGGTGGTGGTGGGGGGAGGAGGGACACTAAACCCTTGTGGCTGGGATGCTGACGTGCCCTAAAATCTACTAGCAGGGTATGTCAGTACTTTTTTTCTTTACTCTAAGGAAAAAGAAGCAATGGCCTTGAGTCTGCAAAAGTGTTCCAACAGAAATAATAATCAGATCAGGTCATTTCGAGATGCCTGGACACACTGTTGGGTATCAGCACAAAAACAAGAGCCCACGACTTATGTCTAGCACCTACCCACATGTGACAGCTTACCCTCTTACCTACAACAGACAGCATAAAGGGCCAAGATAGCCAATAGCACCCTTACCCTACGATAGACAGCCTAGCACCAGTCCACGAGTTAGTCAACAGCACCTGCCCTCCATAACCAATAACAGCTCCTCCCGCTGTATGATAGACAGTCTAGCACCTGTCCATGCTGTCAGAAAAGCCAGCACCTGCCCTGGACGAGGCCACCTACAAGCAGGATAAAGGCAGGCTAGGAGTGTCTGCAGGAGCGGTCGCAGGGGAGGGTTCCTGAGCGCGGCTTCTGCGGTTTTGGCGACTCTCAGCTTGGTGATTTAAGGGCCCATTAGGCGGGCGAAGGAGAGGCAGCCCGAGAGTCCCAAGGACCAGTGGACCGCCTCGCCCTGGCCTGCGGTCGACCCTCCAGACGCCACGCCACAGTCCACCACGGCCGACGGGATCAATATTGTTCACGGGTCACCGCTGAGGCAGTCACCAGGACGGAGCTCAGCGGCGGTCACCACACTGCCTGCTGACAGTATCAACATCAACACACTCCACGAATCTATACACGCAGACGCACGAATTCACGTAACACGAACGCTGATTTACTGCGCCAAGGGGGAAAAAAAAGCAGAACAGCAGATCGCTCTTATCGAAATAGAACTTTTTCTTATGCCGTACATACTCGTTGTTACCCAGTCCATCAGAGTATTTTCATTACTTTACAAAAGTAATGACTGAAAATAATACATTAAACAACTGGGGAACAGGATGAGTATTTGCTACAACCAAAAATCATGACAGTTTTAATGACCCCGTAAAATCCTCGTTCTTCTTCCATTACAAAACACTGTCTAGGCCTGGACCCATCAACACCTTGGCCTTGGCCAGGTAGGTCGTACTGACTCGAGCCAAGCCGATCCTGCCGTAATCAGTAACTGGGGGGGGGGGGGGGACTAGCTGCTTAGTCATTAATTTTCATGTGATACGGCCAAGCAGCGCAAGATACAGCCCTGGTATGTTATTCTGCCTGTTGGATGGTGATGTTAATGATGTGAGGGAAACGCTGTCTGGCTGAGTCACAAACAGATCCGGTAACACCATCACACCCTACCTACCACCGACACTATCAGATCCGTCCAGACCATCACCAAGACCGGGTTAAGACAGACCATCACACCCCCACCAAACCCGCCCAGATCATTACCAGTACCGAGTCACCACCACCAGCAGCCCCAGTAATTCAGACCAAAACAATGGGGGATGGGAATGGCGAGAAAGGGGAAGGAGTGAAACGCGGTAACCCCAAATTAGCCTCCAGGGCACATACCCATGAAAAACCAATACGACAGAGACGCACCCATCCTTTACCCTGCCTACATATCCCTGCCATGTCTTACCTTTACCCCCTGCCATACCCTTCCCATACCCAATACCATGACTCTGCATCCCTCCATAGCACTCCTTCATGATTGGCATCACAATCCTGTGTTAATTTACTGTCACAGCTCAGCGTTTAAGATGGAGAGATGTCAATTTTAGGCCAAGGTAGAGTAAAAGGAGTATAATGGGTTGACCATCTGCAATGGACGCAAAGGTATTTAAATTAGGTTAGTACACGAAGATTTTTTTAGAGAAATCTTGTTAGGGGATTAAGTAATAATCCGGGTGGACTATGGGAAAGTGCTTATCCCCCCAAAGGATATGTGCTGTAAAAAGTTATTCTTTATGACTGGCCAGTCGGTGAGGGAATGGGGAAAGGCAAGGAAAAAAGGAGAGGAAAGGAGGGGGTGAGAACAGAGGGCGACAAGATGAGGGGCGAAGGAATTGGACAGCAGGCGAGGGAAGAGGAGAGGGGTAAGAAGAGAAGAGGGGTAAGTGAAGTGAGGAGGAGTAAGAAAAGAAGAGGAGAGGGGAGAGAAAGGGAAGGGTGAAAAAAGAGGAGAGAGGGGAATGAGAGGAGACGATAGTGAAAGAAATGGAGAGGGGTGGTAAAAAATATATAAACACCAATACGATAGCTACTGTTCCGACCTATTCATACATTTTGCAACATTCATCATTACATTACCACATTCGCAATAACAAGGCCCTCCTAATATGAACAAAATCACCTGGCGTTAACAAGAATTAAACAGAAAAGGAGAACCAACCGTAACCTGCGATGAAGCTCGCCCATGATATAGAGCTGACCATAGATTTACAAACATACCTAATATACTTATCACGGGGAGAAATTTTATGTTTGAAATCGGCGACGGAGCTTGTAATGGGTTTAGAAATGCTCGAAGTACAGTAAGAACCAGCTATAACTAACTTTATTCTTACGGTACTGAATAACTTTACTGTTTGTTATTTATTATGCCGCCGCTATACGATTTTACTCAGCTTTGGAGAGACGTCTATTCCCTCTTCACGTTAACTTGGCCCAGATTTTCATCCTTTTGCAGCTTATTTCACACAGCAGGGTAAACGAAAAAGAAATTGCTACGACTCCACATCCTTTCCTTAGCACTTCCTGGCGACTAGCATCATATTCTAGCGTTAATCTCTAGCTACAGCTCAGTATTCAAGATGGAGAGAGGACAATTTTAGGCCAAGTTAGAATAAAGGAGGTATAGTTGTGAAGGGCGTCAGAGTGAACACCATCCCATTACTGTGTTGATCTGATTTAAATGTTCTGTAGAATCTAACATCACACGAATAATTCATTGCATACGGTGGGGCCAGAATCAACAGGGTAATACGACAAACTAAACATCCATTCCAGTGTCGAACTAAACACCAGTATAATCATGACAACGACGAATATGAAAATGACGATAAAGATGACAACGATGGAATTACGACAAAGACGACGAAGATGACGAGGAAGATAATGATGACAAAGAAGACGATGGGGACAAAGATGACGACGACGACAACATTGCTTAAGCTCTTAATTCATACGGTACAAAGGACAAGAGAGATGACGGAAAGGAGAGAGGAGAGGGACGGTATAGGGCACTAGGTCACTCTGTCTATAGGCCTACGAGCAGTGCTGATGAATATTCCAAGGTGGTCAGAGGTTGTGGCGGGGAGGAGGAGGGAAGAAGGAGGGAGGGAGAGAGGGAAGAAAGAGGGAGGGGAGATGGAGGCGGGGAGAGGAAAGTGGAGAGGAGAGATTGGAGGGGGGCAGAGGGTGAGGTGAAGAGGTTGGGGAAGAGAAAAACCAGAGGGGGAAGGAGGAAGAGCTGGAATTTTGGCAAAGCAAGGAATGGAGATAATCTAGGAGAGGTGAAAGGAAATGAGGAAAGAGAAAATTACAGGGCAGGCAAGGGAGTGAGGGAAAACGGAGGAGAGGGCAGGATAGGGTCAAGGAAGAGAGGTAGGTGAGGGGGAAAATGGAGAAGGGGAAAGGATGGAAAGAATGAGGAAGAAGCAGAGGTGCACATGGGGAAGCCAAGGAGGGGAAACGAGAGAGTGGTTGGAAGGAGAGGAAGAAGAGAAAAGGAGAGTGCCAGAAGGTGTATATCGAAGGAAAGATAAGGGGAAAGGGGGAGAAGCATAACGTGGGGGGAGGGAAAGGGAAGGGGAGGAAGGGAGGGAAAGGGGAAGGGGGGAAAAGGGAAGGGACAGGGAGAGGGGAGAGGGAGGGCAAGGAACAAGGAAAGGAAGAGGGGAGGGAGGGAGGGATAAACCACAAGCGTCTTAAAACTGTCCCTTCTACCCCGTCCCCTCCTTCCCCACGCTCTGAGGCTGCCACACAACAAACGGGGAACTCAGAGGATCGATTTTACTAGTTACTAAGGAGACTCATTTCTACAGCTTGGTTAAGACTAATCGAATTTCATGCCAAAACGACCATTTAAGTTGTAAGAGTGGCCCAGTTCCGTCAGATGAAAACAAATCAACGACACCAATGTACTATCCCCATTTCCGACGATCATATTTCTTATCCCAGAGACACCTCAATGGCACTCCCCTAATGATACTCCAGCGGTTTTTGTGCTATCCTATCCTGCCTTGCATTTAAGCAAAATAGTACAGTCTGATATTAGTCGCAAAGGTCAAAATATTACCAGGTGTATATGTCATAGATCCAACCAAAGGACTTAGATGTAATATTACACTGAGGTCATAAGGGACACAAGACAAATGGAAGAATCACTGATGTTATAAAACACGAGAGACAAATAGAAGAATAACTGATGGCATAAAAAAAGAAAGACAAAAGAATTACTAATGTCACAAAAGAGGCACGACAAATAGAAGAATTAATACCCACACAAGGAAACGTTTATTAAGAAGATCTAACAATTTCGCCCCGACGTAGGCCCTCATCAGATATCGTCTCAATAACTTTAGTGCTATTTCCTCACGCTGGTAAAATTCTCCCCACTGAACATTTTCCAGCACTGTGAAACCAACACAAGCAGGAGCAGTGTTGGTGAAGTGAGGAACGAGTAAGAAGGAGTCGTCAGTTGAAGTAAAACCGTAAAGTGTGGAGCTAAGGCCGGGATAAGAAAGATACTGTATAAACTTCCATCTCCTCTCCCCTCTCCCTTCCCGCCCCTTCCCTCACCTTTCCCCTTCCCGTCCATATTACACTCCCACCTTCCCCCTCTACCTTCCCATTCTACTCCACTTCCCACCCTCAACCTTCCTCTTCCCTTCCACCTTCTATCCCCACCTTCCCCCTCTCCCTTCCATCCCTACCCTTACCCTTCCCCCTCTCCTTTCCATCCCCACCTTTACCCTTCCCCCTCTCCCTTCCATCCCCACATTTTCCCTTCCCCCTCTCGCTTCCATCCCCACCCTTACCCTTCCTCATCCCGTCCACCTCCTACCCCCCACATTTCCTTTTTCCCTCTATTTCCCACATCCACCTCACCATTCCTGCTTCCTCTCCGGCCTCAAAACCTCAGAGAAACGTTAAATGGCGCACGTATATCACTGTAAACTCATCTCCAAAATCGTATTCACAGTCCGCCAAACTACACCAATAGCAACAGTAACAAGAGGGAGTAATCAAATAGTATAACGCCGCCGCGCCGAAATATGACCTTTACCTCTGAGTGATTTGCACCAAGACTGAACCACTTACTGCCACTCCCACACACAATATATATACGAGTTTTTTATATATATCGGATCAGGCATTCACGATATCACCCCCCACCCTGAACTCTGACCTTGGCCCATGACCTTTGACCTACTCTGCGCCAACATCGAATCACTCCTTCCCAGACCCAAACGCAGCGTATGTGACAATTTTTATCCAAATCGAATGAGGAATTAATGAAATATTTTGCAATAATACATACATAAAGCATATACATACATAAATACATACATACATAAATACATACTCCAGATATATAAAGAAAAACATTGCAAATAATCTCTCCATTGTCTGAAGGCAACAAGAACACAGTGAAAAATACGTCATCTGATTGAATGGTTAAAGGTTCAACATACAGGTCAAACCAGCACCAGCCATTAGTAAACACAACACAAACATCAACAGCCACAACCATAAATGAAAGTTATCAGACACATACTCCTCTCTCTCTCTCTCTCTCTCTCTCTCTCTCTCTCTCTCTCTCTCTCTCTCTCTCTCTCTCTCTCTCTCTCTCTCACTTAACCACTTCACTACGACAACGTCTCATACATCTTGCTGGTTGATCTTAACCTTACAAGAGCGTTCTGGTAATGAAGGAGCAAAATCTAGCCGTCTGTCTAGACCCCTCGAGTTAGAAGTCTCTCTCAACCACCAAGTTATCCTCAGTGGGATTGCTAGACTACACTAAAAAGGTGGTCCTCAGGCAGAAGTGGTTTAATAGCTTGATCCGGGGCCTCACACCGCCGCTCTAAACCGCCCACCGCTTTCCTCCTAATTAATCAAATTTTACCCTTATCAGAGCACCTCGGCGACGCGTCCTGGCACACCCGCCCTTACGTACCCCTGATCGACGCGTCATAATCCCTCACCGCTGCGGCAGCCCACTCACTCCGCCACCCCGACAGGTTATGGCTTTGGTGTTATCCGGTATTTTGGTCTTTATAACACCGTGGAATAAGGGTGGAATTGGTGGTGTGCCGGGGGGAAGTTATGATCTCTATCAATTATTGGGCCCGGGTTGTTATTGTGGTGGCGGGAAGGGGTCTGCTGCCCGCCACACACCTTCCCTTGCAACACGCTGCCTGGTTCTCCCAACACACTACAACACTACCTGTCCATCAATTTATCGTTTTTTTTTTTTACGCCGCATTCTGTGGGAGGTGGCTTCGACAAAACAACCACCAAGCATTTCCATCCCTACTCAGTGCCGATCCACAACATCCCTCCCTCCCTTAAATACTCAAGCAACACATCATTTTTCTGACGCCTGTGTGGGGTGGCCTCGACGAAAGAGCCATCAGTCGTTTCCATCCCTTCTCAGCAACAATCGCTTTTCGACAACATTTCCATCCCTTCTCAGCAACAATCGCTTTTCGACAACATTTCCATCCCTTCTCAGGAACAATCGCTTTTCGACAACATATCTCCCTCCCTTATACAAGTAGACTCACCCACCTACATTTACCCTCCTCTTCACCTATTCACCTCTCACCCATACACTCTCCTAGTCAGTCTCATAATACTTTGGACAAGAGATACTCCTCCCATGGACAGCTTTCTCGTGTGGTGACAGGACATTCCTAAACACCTCTATTATACGTGGCATTAACTTAAAACAGTAATAAGGTGTTGCAGGTAGATGTCACCAGGTAAAGATGAAGGTAAGCCCACACAAACATCCACAGGTCATAATACTACGCTCTTAATATCTCTTTTTTTTTTTTTTTGGCAATATTCGGGATGGTCATGAACAAAATGGAAATCGGTGGAGAGACGAGGAGCAGAGAGAATGAAAGGGTTAAGGAAAACAGATGATGAAATGGAAGGGATGATATAAATAGGAGGGAAAAATATAGGTGAATGAAGAAGGTTGGGGAAACTGAAAGGATAAGAAGAGAATGGCCCGGTGGAAAGGAAAAGAGAGGGTAATATTGAGACAGAAGAGGAGAAAGGGAGGAAAGGACTACGAAAAGGTGAAAAGGTAGAAAGGAAATGGAGGGAGAAAGTGCAGAGATGGAAGAGGGGGAGGGGGAAGGAGAAGAACAAGGAGAGACGAAGGGACGAAGAATGAAATGAAGAAAGGGAGACAGAAAAGAAAGGGGTGAGAAACAGTGCATGATGGAAAGGGAAGGAAGAGATGACCAAAGAGGAGAGTAAGAGAAGAACAATGAGGAGATGAAGCGAAGAAGAGGTTGTAAGGAAAGCCAAGAGACACGGAGGTGAAGAAGGAAATAAAAAAGAAGATTAAAGCAAGATGGAGAAGGGGATGGGAAGAAGAACAAGGCAGAGCAAAAGAATAGAGAAAAAGACGCGGTTGAAAGAACACAGCAGGGAAACAATGAGAAAGAGCAAGACGAAATAGAGGAGGAGGAGGAGGAAAGGGAAGGAGGGAGGGGTGAGGGGTGGAGGATCTTGGTGAAGGGTAAACAAGAAAAGGACCCACCACGACCTGATAAGACCTACACCACCACAAGTCCAATAACAATCTATCTATCTATCTATCTACGTCTCTGGTATGTCAGTCTATGTATCTATTTACTTGCTTATATATGTGTCTATGTATCTATCAATCAACATCTATCAACATATCCATTTACCTCGCTATCTATTTTTCCATATCTACTACCTTACGCGGCCCCCGTCTTCAAGGAAAAAAAAGAAAAAAAAAACACACACACACACCTATAAGAATATGTTCCTCCTCCGCACCAGCCCCTAAGGACGACCCCCAAGCATATGTCCCTATTCAGTAACGACCCCTCTAACCGTCCCACGATACCCAAATCTCCCTCATATACTCTCCCGCCTTGTAGCCTCACGACAGAAAATAAATATACGCAACTCCTGCACTTCCAACGACACATCCACAAATTATCCGCCCAACAACGCCATTCTAACATCACCGAATTCAAAATTATAGATTTGGTATGCAGTTTATCACAAAATTATATGATCTTTAAAAAAAATCACTGTAGTTCAAAACACACACACACACACACACACACACACACACACACACACACAAGCTATAAAGACCTTCCTCTAACAACACCAGTAGTTCAATGCCAACACGTAAATACTGCATATGTTCTCGAAATACGAAACGAACACATTTACTTAACACCTCTATTATTTCATACAGCAACAGAGAGATTTACAGGAAACAAAACACTTATTTATTAGTACTTAGGATCAGTTTAGTCTATGCTCTTGATTCGGGTGTGAGATGGGAGATGACTGTAGCGGGCAGTGTCTAAGGTTTCCAGCAGAGACAGCGCTAAGAACCAGCTCCACTCCTCCCTTCACTGCAATAACGTATATTTCACTTCTTTCAGGTTACTCATAGACGATTTTATTTAGCCTTATTTAAGAGTGCAGGTAAAGATCTGCTAAGGGTCCCAGCAAATGACAACACAGGTCACTAACATTCTAAACACTTCACTACCGAATGTGCTAAATTTACCTTTAGATTCACGTAGAAACACAGTCTATATTTCTTACATTACTTTCAGATCCACGTATATACTTAGTCTGGGTTTACCGTCTTCCTACCACGCATCACGCATCTATATTTTCAGAATCAAAGCCGGGGAGGAAGGAAACTGGAGGACGATGCAGGTAAACAAGCAGAGTCACTACGGTATTGATAAAAACACTTCACTACGAAACATGATAATTTTACAGCGAAATTCTGACAGTGTTTACAATCTCCCTGCCATATATCACAAGACCTTGATTTCAGAGTCAAAGCTAAACCGTCGACAACATAGAGATGATTATGCACAACCAACCTCACTACTGATAAAAACCACTTCACTACGGAACACGATCTTTTCACAGCGAAATTCGGAGTGTTTATAATCCCCCTCCCCTATATCACAAGACTTCTGTTTTCCGGGTTAAAAAAAAAAAAACAAGATCATTATACATACATAACGTCACTAGCTACTTATAAACAACTACTTCACTATGACACATGTTCTCTTTACTACAAAACACTCACATGTCCCAGTTTACGGTCTTCCTGTCGTGTATCACAAGACATTCATTTTCTGGGTCAAAGTGGTGGGCAACAAGAAGATTATGAACAAGATAAGCCGCTGCCGTACCTATAACTGATACACATTTCCACTATAAAGCGTGTGGATCTAACCACCAAAAAATATTATTGCAATTTCGGATACTCACGCCCTCGGTTACGTAGTTAGGTTGGGTCGGGTTGAGTTAGGTTAAGTCAGGTTAGCTTAATTTAATTTGGGTTAGATTAGGCTACGTTACTTTAGTCTGCTTGAGTTTATAAAAAATCAGATGGAAATCAAAGCAGTCAAAGTAAAATAGAAAGCAGGAAGACCAAAGGGAACGGCGGGCATGCTTCGTTCTATAAGCCTTTAATTAATCAAAGGCGTGGCTCAGGAACAAAGTGGCCGCACACCTGGCCAAAGCACGGACAGGTGAGCCGGGGGGAAGGGGGGAAGGGGGGGGAACGAGGGGGAAGGAAGGGGAAGTCGGACTAAAACTGTTTTATCTCCCAAGAATAAGACACACGCACAAACACACACACACACACACACACTACAAACTTTTTCCAGTATCATCATCATCTTCATCAGTCTAAGTTAACCCACCTGTCAGTATAATTCTTCCACTTAGACAACTTACGAGACTGTGATATCAAGACAAGAAGAGGTAGCTGATCGAGAGGGAAGAGAGAAAACGTGAGAGAAAGAAAGAAAAGGAGGAAGGAAAGGTGAGGTGGATCGCATGGAAAGGTAGGATGGAGGAAAGAAGCTGGAGTGGATTAAATTAATTGAGGTGTTTAAGTGGATGAAGGGTATAAACAAGGGAGATATTAGCAAGGTACTTAAAGTGAGCATACAGGATAGAACTAGAAGTAATGGTTTCAAACTAGAAAAATTCCGTTTTAATAAGGAAATAGGTAGAAATTGGTTTGGTAATAGAGTAGTAGAAGAATGGAATAAGCTTCCTTGTAAAGTAGTTGCTGCCCCTTCCATTGTGAGTTTCAAGCATAGGCTAGATAAGCATATGACAAATAAAGGGTGGGTATAGAAAAAGAAAAAAAATCTTATAACCAATACTAATTCATACTTTTTCCTTTTCAGGTTACACTATGATAGTCTCTGTTCTCCTTTCACACTTTCCTATAAAATGTCCACGCCAGTTTTTCTATGCTGCGTGGTGTTCTTTCTGACTTTTTCCTGCCGGCTTCGGCTGGAGGGTTTGGAGGGCGGAGGGGAGCCTTCTTCTTTGCTGTCCTTATCTCATCCTAGTAGTTCAGTTACTCTTCTAGGAGCTGCCTAGCACGGGCCAACCGGCTTACTGCAGTTATCCTCTCTTCTTATGTTCTTATGTTCTTAAAAAAAAAAAAAAAAAACTGGAGTAACCTCTTCACGACGGGAAATAGCCCATAAGCTGAATAAAATCGTCTGACGTTTGCAAAAATATAACAGAAGAGTCGCCGTTGTACGAAGGGGTTAAGAAATAGGAAAGGGGAAGAGGTTAACAAGAGGAGGAGGACCGAATGGGAAGTTTACGTATGACCGGCAAGGGTTGGATGTAAAACTTGTCCCAGTCAAAATTTTCTTTTTCTTTTCATATTTTTTCTTACGTTCCACAACGGTAGCGTCTGTTTTTCGTTCATCCTTTCTTAGCAGGTTCCGCTGGAGGGTTTGGTGGGCGGGAGAGAGCCTTCTTTACTATACTTGTTTTATTTTAATAGTCTATCCACAACATTCAACGTAGTGCCTAACATGGGACATTCGAACTACTGCAGTTAATCTCCTTGTGTTCTTACAAAATTTATCGGCGTCATTTTTATACCCTGAGGTTCTTACGCACAAAGATGGGAAGGAAGGAAAGGCTCGCAAGGAGGGGTGGAGGGAAAGTGGTGGATCCTGAGAGATGGGGGGAATGGGTGGAGGGAAACAGGTGGATCACGAGGGGAGAGACGATGAGGGGGGTGTGGGAAGATGAGAATCCAAGGGAGCAAGTAGGGGGAGAGAGAAGTGAGGGGGATCTCTAGAGAGGGGAAGGAGTAGGGGAGGGGTAAGGGTAGGTAAGGGTGGGAGGGTCATATGAAAGGCAGAATCGAGTGAGTGACTGACAGAGGCGACTGGCAACCGTGGTCCGTGGGGAAATGAATAATTCTAGCTATAAAATCTTTCTCCAAGTTTTTCATTATTCACCACTAAACATATATACTGTACATTCAAACTTTATTATGCAGCATTAAACAAATACATACACTAGATTAGATGCATAAATGAAAATACAAACACGACATCCCCACATCAAGAGCAGATATTCGTCACCTAATACCTTCTACCGGAATGACGGAGGTACTATTTCAATCTAGGTAACATCAGACGAATTCATTTATCTCGTGAAAACTCAAGATAACAGAAAGGTTAAAAGGTATCTCGCTTTTTGGTGGAGGAAAAAACAAAAACTGTTATATTACAAGTAACACCCGACGATTTTACTCAGCTGAAGACACAACCCCCTCATCCTAGCCCAAGGTATGGATGAAAAGATATTCGTAACTATGACATCTGTGGTTTTGTCAGCCATACAGTCTTGTGCATCTTGGCGGACTCAGTGACTAACCCATAACTGCGAGGGGTCTGTCCTAAGCTGAATAAAATAATAAAACGGCAGCTAGAGTAAAAGGAAATATTTATATTAAAAAAAAAAACGTCATACCGAAGTGGTATAATTGTCTCCTCCAAAATGAGTTTAGGAGAAAAAAAAAAACATAACGAGGTCCCCGAAGGTTCAATGCCCCCTTGGACAAAAGCCCCTTTGGACAAAATCCCCCCTTACCCAACCTAACCTACCTTAACCTAGCTATGATGGGCTTTTTACTATAAAGCTTTGTCCGAACCTAAGCGCCACCTCCCATATTTGAGGAAAAACAAAAACTGAATTAGTTAAGGTCTGAAAATTGTCACAATTAAGGGTTTTTTGGCTGACCTGACTCTTACTCCCATGATACTACGGCTTTTATCCCTCACACTACCTATTAGCCTTCATCTCGCACTATAAGTTCGCCCTCTAAGTCACACTACACTCTTTTCACTCTAACTTGGCCTAAAATTGCCTACTCTCCATCTTGAATGTTGAGTTGTAGCAGAAGATTAACACTAAAACGCGGGGCCAGACACGAAGAGGTGCTATGTAAAGGATGCAGACACGCACTGTTGTCTTTCTACCACTAAGCTCCGTGAAATAAGCTGCAAACGGACTAAATCTGGGCCAGGTGGAGGTGAAAAGCGTACAGTTCAACCTTCATATTCTCGTCGGTTAAAGAAGCTCCCTAACACCTCGTCTCCAGCGATTTATTTTGTTTATTATGCCTTACTGTCCTCTTCTTAGGTATTGAGATCATTCAAATATCACCATACTCAGCAAAAATAACATACAAAATTATATTAACAAGCAGTATCCTAAATTAAATCGCTAAGGAAAGGGTGTTAGGTGCTTCCTTAACTGACTCTAATACAGACCTTAACTTACCCGCAACTCACCCACACCCATACTCAACTCACACTCAGCCATTTCATTCACATCCTATACATCCAACAAATCCATTTCACACCATCAACCCACAACCACACCCATACCAATACCCACACCCAGACCAATACCAATACCCACACCCAGACCCATACCCATACCCACATCCACACATACATCCACAGTGTAGTCCAGGAACAAAAAACATCCCCAGTCTCTCATCTTCAACCATAACAGGCTTATAACGTAAACCCAACCCAATCGTCAGACTTAAAATTCGGCCATGATTACACTGTACCCACGTGATATACGGTAGAATATAACAATCGTAAAGAAAAGTACTTGGGCAGTGTGATGAGTAAGGATGGTAGTCTGGAGGGTGAAGTGCTCGAAAGGGTACAGCAGGGAAGGAAGGTTGCTGGTTCGTTGAAAGCAGTGATAAGAAACAGGGAGGTGAGCATGGAAGTGAAAAAGTTGTTACATGACAGTATTGTGATACCAACTCTGACATATGGAAGTGAAGCTTGGACCCTGTTGGAAGGACAGAAGTCAAGAGTGAGAGCAGTGGAAATGAGTTATTTGAGAGGAGCATGTGGAGTCACATGGAGAGACAGACTAACAAATGAGGAAGTGAAGGAGCGTTGTGGTGTGGTTGAGGACGTGATGGGAAGCGTTAGGAGAAACACGTTAAGGTGGTTTGGGCATGTGGAGAGGATGGAGAGTGAAAGACTGACGAGGAGAGTGTATGTGAGTGAGGTGGAGGGGGCGAGAGGGAGGGGGAGGCCGAGGATGAGATGGAGGGATGGAGTGGAGAGGTATATGAGAGAGGGGGGTGTGAGTTGGGAGCGTGGTAGTGAAATGGCAGGGGACAGAGTGACATGGAGGCGATTTGTTTGTGGCCACCCCGTGCGGGATTAAGGCGTCTGGCAATAGATAGATAGATAGATTGATAGGTAAAGAAGAGAGTGAAAAAGAGAGAATGAGAGCAGGGCGACAGGAAGGAGCAGACATAGAAAAAAGTAACAGGGTATGACAAAAATTAGTTCTGTATATGAAGGAGGGAGGCGTGTAGTGGAAGGAGGGGTCGTTACTGAATTGGGACAGAAATGGATGTCTATCAGTTCGGTCGGACGGTCGTACTCTTTGCCAGATCCACAAGGGCTATTTATCTTCCCGTTAATGTGTGTGTGTGTGTGTGTGTGTGTGTGTGTGTGTGTGTGTGTGTGCGTGTACGGGAGAGAGGATACAGGCTGAGAAGATACAGTATATGTATCGTGTGTGTTGGTGTGGGCGTGTGCGAGTGGATAGAGGCGGAGAAGATACATGTATTGAGTGTGCTGGTGTGGGCGGGCGGGAGAGCATCAAGGCGGCCAGTATCTGCCAGGATAAACAAGAGTCAGGGGCCCGGGGGAAATCTAATTTAAATTTCCCACAATAGGACAGGTCTTGATCGGCCCAACCCTCCAGCCCTCCCTCTCTCCCCTCCCACCACGCCGCGCTCTCTCTCTACGCGTCCGATCACTCCCGCTGACTGATTATAAGGACAGCGAGAATGAGTGTAAGTTAGGGGGGAGGGGATCGAAGTAGGGGACTGGACGACATAAAGGCGATTTGTTTGCGGCCACCCCACACGGGATTATGGTGTCTGGTTATAGATAGATAGAAAGATAGATGGAAAAACATGTTCAACATCGGATTAATTATTTCCTTTGCGGACCTCTGAAAAGATATAGATTGGGTATCCATTCGCTCTCTCTGGATCGCCAGTTCCCAACAGACGGTGGTGAAAGTTTTCGCTAAAACGTTTGAGGAGTTTTTCGGCTGCCATGTTGGTGTTTTGGCAACAGATGATGATGTCTGATTTACCAGTCACAGGAATGACACTATTACTCTAAGAAGAGCGAAACTTTCACTTACAGGAACGCAACGCACAAATTATTTTTTTCTGAATACGTCCAAACAATGTATTCAGCAACATACATTAAATCCAGTGCATCTGAATTACACAATCTGAAGTAAAAAACACATATCCATAAACCGAAGTCGGGGTTGTATAAACGAATTAGAGGGATGGATACAGGGAGGAGAGGGAAACAGGGAGGGACAAGGAGGACCAGGGGGGGAGGGGGAAATGCCAATGGAGGTGATGCCCTGGGGTCATGACCTGATACAAACCCCGATAAAGTGGATACTGACCCCACCTCCCCTTCACTGGTCATACACTAGCCCACCACACTACCACCACCACCCCTACCTCACTTCCCTACTCTAAATCATTACTACCATAACATTCTTGCTTCACTTCCAGACTTAAATAAATAAAATACATAAGTAAATAATATCCGATGCTAATAAAGGTCATCATGCCTGCCTCATTTCCATACTCAGCACTACCATTCTACCATACCATCCCTGCCTCCCATACTCAGACCACCACTACTACCATTCTTGTTCCACTCCCATACTCAACACCACCACTACTATCTTTGAGTCACTTCTAACCACACAACCACCATGTACAATCTCACTTCGACTACTACCACGAGCTAAGATAACACCCCCCCACCCCCCCCCCCTCCCCCCCCCCCCCAAGCCACAACAATAGTATATGTTTTCCATTCATCCTTTCCTATAAAATTACCGTCAGTTTTCCCATCATGCATGGCTTTCCTTTTCACATTTTCCTAAAGGTTTCAGTTGGAGGGTTTGATAGGCAGGGAAAAAGCTTCTCCTTTGCTTTGCTACTATTATTTTCGCAGTATATAGTCACGTTCCTCGTCTTCTTTTTAATATTCTTGTATCCTTTGTAACATACGTTCTTGTACTCTTTGTACTATCATAAAACTGTTTACCATAATACCACATCTCTGTAAAAAAAAAAAAAAACTACAACACTCACCACCTCTATTTCGCCAGTCCACCATATCAGCCACACTCACCTGCAAAATAAATAAATAACTGTTAAAAATATATAAAAACATCAAAAATCTATAAAAACATGCACCACACTAAAACCTAGCATCCACCCAACATAACACCATCAAATCACAGCAAAGCAAGTCTCTACCCATCGTGTTTAGGTCAAAACTAAGATAGCGTCCATTTCTCTCAAGGTCACAGTCTAGTGGGATTTTGGGCGGTTCCCTGGCATCTCCTGCAACTTTATTTATATGGAAAGCGCACGGTATTGGTATCTTATCTACTTTATCTATCTATAATTTATCTATCTCTTATCATTTTTATCTATCTATACAGAGTGCCCCATGTGCAATTCTTCTCGTCAACTCTGCTGGGTTATTTTTCTTGTGTTATGTAAACGGCTCAGTTATCAATCTCTAACCTGCGTCATTTATTCATTTCCTATTCCCACTGCCACATCCACCCCCACACCAGCAGACTGAGCCGTCCCAAAAATACATAAGATACCTGAGGACGAGTTTCCAGTAGAGCGCTATTTAAGAACCACCCAATATATTACCACACAAGAAAATAAAATCAAGACGTAATATAAAGGCTAGCGTTCTTCCTATCCGTAACAAGGATAAAACGCAAAAGACACCACTGTGGTAGTAGTAGTAGTAGTAGTAGAAGCAGTAGTAGTAGTAGAAGCAGTAGTAGTAGTGGCAGCAGTAGTTGCCAGATCTTTCATACGCGCTTCGTGGTATCTAATCTATCCCGTATCTCAGTTTGCTTGTGTTGTCTCCTACACCCACTGTCTTCCTTTCAGTCTCTCTCTTCTTCCTCTCCCATTCCTTTCTACGGTTATCTGCATTTTTATACACCCCCCCCCCCCCCCCCCTTCCTTTTCTCTCTCTCTTTCTCTCTCCTTTTCCTTTTCCTTTCGTATCTCTTCCCCTCCTTGCTCTCTTCCTTCGTGTCCATCATCTTTTCCTTCCCCACACTTTCCTTTTTTCTTTTATCACATCTCACCCCAACTCCCCCTCTCCGTCATTCGGCCCTCCTCTTCCATCCACCCTCTTCCCTCCACCATTTCCTCCATCTCCCTCCCTCCCTTCCTCTCTCCCTCCTTCCCTCCTGTCCCTCCACCATCTTCCTTCCCCCCTTCCTCCATCTCTCCCTCCTTTCCTCTCATCCCTCCATCATCTTTCTTCCCCCGTTTCCTCAATACCTCCCTCCCTCTCTAGCTTCTCTCAACTCTTACGCTCTCCCTCCTTTCCTCCACTTCTCCCTCCCCTTTCCTCCTGCTGCTCTCCCCTCACCATCAAAGACTAACCCAAACAAAGGAATATTTTGATCAGCAACACGCCCAAGCATCGCCCCAAGATCCCTGCTATGGCTCCAAACAAGAGACTGAACACTAACTAAACACTCAAGATGGAGACTTTTGACTTGTAAGGGTTTGTCCTCCCAATAGGAAAACAAGGAGTGACGGGTGGGTGGATAAATGATGATGATGGTGATGATGATGATGATGGTGATGATGATAATGAGGTGGAGGAGGAGGAGGAGCAACAGGTGGGTAAATGGACAAATGATGATGATGATGATGATGATAATGACAAAGAAGTGACTGATGGATGGACAGATGGTGATGATGATAATAATGATATTGATGACGATGACAAGGAAGAGTGACAGGTGGACAGTTAAATTATGATGAAGATGATGATGATGATGATGATGTAATAATTTCGATACAGCAACTTTTGGTGGAAGATTGTCACGTATATCTCACGCATATCCTTTAATAATAAGAATAAGAATAAGAATAAAATGTACACAAAAGAGAGAAAGTGAAGACGAATCTGTATGGGTGACAAGACTTAAAACAAGCGACAAGCATACCAATGAATACTATTAACCTACTCCTAACACGTACTGCTACTTCTACTGCTACTTCTACTGCTACTACTACTACTTCTACTGCTACTACTACTACTACTACTATTACGACAACTACCTGCCTACCTACCACACCTGTCAAAACCGCGATCGCAATCAGGTAATGTGCATGAAATCGTAAAGCGAACACCCCCTCCCTTCACCACCACCAGCTCCATACCCACGAGATACATTAATTCATTTACATTTATTAACAAGGCTAAGGCAAGGGTAGTGGTGGTGGTGTGACCCCTGACCTGCCCTGATGAGTAGCTGGTGAGATATGTGGAAGAGGGGAAGATAGCCTTGTTTGGGGCCCTCTCTCTCTCTCTCTCTCTCTCTCTCTCTCTCTCTCTCTCTCTCTCTC
>JAGKTI010003284.1:25063-45358 GCA_018397915.1 Birgus latro
CCCAAGAGATAGGCCTACGTGGAATATATATGGTCTTCAACGTACAGCCCACCTGAACTAAATAAAACCACCCAGTGCATTCGTACGGGTGTGGACAAGAGATACAGAGGCGATTCCTTAACCCGGGGACACAAGGGTCATTTCTGGCCGGCGAGTTACAGTGGGGGATTGGGAATACGATAGCATTCTTAGCCCGGGGACCAAGAACTGGGTCATTTCTGGCTGGTGAGTTACAGTGCGGGATTGGGAATATGGTAGCATTCTTAACCCGGGGACACAAGAGCTGGGTCATTTCTGGCCGGCGAGTTACAGTGGGGGTCTCGGAATACGGTAGCATTAGGTGATGAGGCCGATGCATGGGTCTATATTCTCGTCGGCTGAGGAACCCCCCTAACACCTTCTCCTATGCGATTTACTTTCTTCATTAAATCTTACTGTCCTCTTCCGTTCTACATAAATCCTTGAAATATCGCAATACTATGCATAGGTAATGTACAAAAGGATATTATTCACCAGCCATGTCAAAAAATACACGGTAAAGGAACAGGTGTTACGGAATCTCCTTAAGTGACGAGAAAACAGGTCATGGATGCATGTTGGAGCCTTTACAGTAACCTATAAGCGAACGAGGAAGAAAAAAAAAAAGTCAAGTCAGTGATAGAATAAAATATTGCTACGGCTCTACAGCTTTTCCATAGCACTTCTTCGTGACTAGCATCGTGTTTTAGTGTTAATCTATTTGCACAACTGAGCATTCAAGATGTTGAGATGGTAATTTTCGGCTAAATCAAATTGATAAAAACATGACACTTTGATTATATTACATGCCAAATAAAATTCTGTGGCACTGATATCTACGCTCCTTTTATTCTAGCTTGGCTTAAAAGTGACGTCCCTCTCTTGAACGCTCAGCTGTAACACTAGCTTAATACTAGATTACGATGCTAGTCACAAAGTGCTATGAAAAGGATGTAGAGCCGTCACACTGTCCTGTCTGCCAGGGAGCTACGTGAAAAAAGCTGGGAAGGGACGAAAAACTGGGCAGTCACGAAGAAGCGCTATGGAAAAGGAGCAGAGTTGTAGCACTGTCTTTCTGCCAGTGCAACGTGAAATAAGCAACAACAGGACGAAAAACTGGAAATAATATGATGCTAGTCACGAAGAAGCACTAAGGAATGCATGCAGAGCCGTGGCACTGTCTTTTTCTGCCAGTGAGCTTCGTGAAATAAGCTACAACAGGACGAAAAACTAGGCAGAATACGATGCTGGTCACGAAGAAGTGCTATATAAAGGATGTAGAACCGTAGCTTTGTCTTCCTCTGCCACTGAACTACGTGAAATAAGTTGGAAAATAACGAAAAACTGGGCAGAATATGACATTAATCACGAAGAAGCGACATGGAAAGGATGTAATGCCGTAGCGTTGTCTTTTTGTCCCTGAGCTACTTGAAATAAGCTACAAAAGGACGAAAAACTGGGCAGAATGTAATGTTAGTCACGAAGAAATGGCGTCATCGTACTGAAGGAAGTACTGGCGATTAGTATACGGAGTCACCCAGAGCTGAATAAAATCGTCTGCCGGTAGCAAGAATGAAAGACAGGGGGGTTGTCCATATATAACGCTCCTCTTGCACCACGGCGGACGATGTCTTATGTGGTACAGTTCAGTCAGCGTTATCTATATTCAGTCTGCATCATTTATTCACTTCTCACACTGTCACACCAACACCCACACCTGCAGACTGAGCCATAACCATAACACAAGAAAAGACTAACTTCACAGACCTGCGGCGAAACTATTGCAGCCAGTTTTAAAGTTTCTCTTTGAAACTCATAGAATATGAGAAACTGCTTATTAAAATGTATGAAGGCCAAAACTGAAAACTGCAAAGCAATCAGCTAATGCTACAGCTGACATGTCAAATAAACTTAAATTTTCAAGCTGAGCAACTTAGCATTTCATAAGAAAGTCGCTAATATGACTCCTTATACCCGAAATTGAAAATCGCCTAATAGCTGATGCAACACCTGACAAGTTATATCGATGCATCAGCTGCTGCAGCAGCTGATAAGTCAGATCAACTCAAAATTTCAAGCTGAGCAACTTCGTATTTCATGAGAAAATAGCCCAGATCTCTCCAAGCGCAATGTTCGAATCTTCCTTCAAGGGAAAAAAAAAAAAAATCCCCCAGGTGTACCACTTAGAGACCTGTCGGCTTCACCGCAGGTAAAAATATCAGATGAAATTCTACAGTCGCTTCACCTTAACGACCCAGATTTTTGCTCTTATGCAGCTTTTTACTTCGCAAAACTCGGTGGCAGAAAAATATAATACTACGGCTTTGCTTCCTTTCCCATACCACTTCTTCGTGACTAACACCATGTTCTAGTGATAATCTATTGTTATTACTCAGAATTCATCAAGGGGAGATAACAAATTGAAGCCAAGTTAAAGTAAAAAGAGTGCAACATATTCCAATGCTCTTCTCTTGTTACAACTCGGCGTTCAAGATCGAGAGACGGCAGTTTCAGGCCAAGCTGAAGCGACCATAGTATAGCAAGAATAGCCTACAAATGACGTCATGGTACAGAAGGGATTGATGTATACTATCTAACCCATTTCAATAGGACCATTTAATCCAAACTATTTTTTTTTTACAAAAGAAATAAAGGAGGAGGTAGAGGAGGAGGAAGAAAAAAAAAGAGGAAGAGGAGGAGTAGAAAGAAATGGAAACAGAAGAGAAGGATGAGGAGGAGAAGATGATGACGAAGAAACAAACAAAATACAGGGGGGGGGGAATCCATACACCAGAATACAGGTGTTTTCCATTCATAAATCTGTAGTAATTAAACGTGAACTGCTTTGGACTGGAGTTTGGGAAAATCGTCTGGTAGAAACTGGACTTGAGCTGCTGTACTTTTGCATACTGTTAAATTTTGACTCAGGTACAGAAAATTATGTAATTGCATAGGTAATTTTTCCATAGTATAGGACTTTGATTCCCCCTCTTAAAAAATAAATAAATAAATGGTTCCTAGGTCACTTTTCCATACTATAGATTTGTTTCCTCGCCCCCCCTCCCCCCAAAAGTAAATATTAATGGTTCCTAGGTCACTTTACCATACTATATAATTTTATGACAATCACAGGAATTAATACATAGCTGCCTAAGTCACTATTCCATATAATTCTAATTTACCCAGAGAAGACGAAATGCATAGAAGACCAACAAAGAAGACAAAATAACATAAGGAATTAACGCATTTTTTTACACCAAAACACAAGGCAAAAAATAACACACATCAAAGGGATTAAATGCGAGCTATATGCAATAAGAAATAATAATAATAATAATAATAATAATAATAATAAATCGGTAAGTAAAATGTGCTACGTAACCACCTTAACCAACTGTATAACGCTGCATTTCTACTCCGCTGGGCTATTTTGTGTGTTGTGGGGACGGCTTAGTGAGCTTGACGTCTAACTTGCATTATTTATTCATTTCATACTTCCACTGTCACATCCATCCTACACCAGCCGACTGAGCCGTCCCTGCCACATATAACATCGGGCGAGTTTCTAGCGAAGCGCAATTTACTGACCACCCTGCATTCTGTGTGATTTTCCATTTAACCCCTGCTCAGCGATGACATATTTATTCCTTTCATTTATGTTCAGCTCAAGAAAGACTTTTTGACCTAGAGGGGTAGATGCAGCGCTTATTAACCCCTTTAGTACAAGCCTTTCCTAAGTTAAAGTTGTATAATACAGCAAAAAAAAAAAAAAAGTAAAAATAGTTTCTGTGACGTCATATTTAATGGGTCAATGATACACGCAATATTACAAGAGTATTGCTGGCTTAGCAACACTTCTTGCGATTTATTGTTATTTATTATGTTTATTCCATCTTTATTTTATTTACAAATTTTCAGTACTAATACAGTTTGCAACTGACATACAAGATACCTCAGTATAATGAAGACTCAATCGCTAGGAATGAGATGCTACGAAATCTCCAAAGCCACTATTCTTCCTTCCATCATTCAGGAGCGGTCAGGATTTTTTTTTTCTGGGGGGGGGAGGGGAGTACTAACCTCGAATGAAATGTTGCAGATAAACTTGGAATTCCAACTGAAATGCCTAACGCCGCACTCTGAGGACGTAGAAGTAGCTTCAGTCAGGCCGTGTTTCATTGGGTGTTGTTGACAACGTTCTAGCTGAACAAAAAAACACTATTAACTCACGATTTTTGACAGAAACAGCTTTGAAGTACCGCTGTCACGAAAGTTCAAAAAAGTAGTGTCGCGGGCAATAGAAAAGATAAGTTCATGCACTAAAAAGGCGCAAGAATGCGATTAGGAACAAAAGACTATCGTAAGTTCAATCTTAAACCCTAATTGTTGAGTATTGAACCGCATGTGAGTGTGAGATTAAGGCATCTATAAATTTGTGAGCGCGGGAAGCACTGGCTTATGTCACTGCTGTGTGTTCCGTATTCAAACCTTACGGTTTATCATCTGCATACATATCATTTTGACGTTTTTATCCAACAAATTCCCACCATTTTCAAGCCCAGTTCTCTTACACTGGGCATACCGTAACTGTCTAAGGTTAAGGAGAGAAGTAACATAGAAACATGTATAAATGAGGCTGGTCACCAGTGGAGAAAAGAAAAGAGTTAAGAGGAGTGCCTCTACTCCAAAACGCACTTCCTTACAAATCTATAAAGCCTCTATATCAGCCCTCTTAATTTCTTAATATCCGAGAGAGAGTAACTGTGCTATAACCTGGTTATGAAGGCTGAATTAGGGAAAACGGGCTATAACCTGGTTATGAAGGCTGAATTAGGGAAAACCATTTTGGACTGGGGCTTAGTGATCATATTCCTACAACGACATGCGATATTCTCTTCGATAACGACGACATGAGCTGGTAATACCTATGAGGTGGAGATGATGCATTTCAGTCGATTTCCTTTTAATTTATTCCCGCCAATCCGTCTCTCTCTCTCTCTCTCTCTCTCTCTCTCGTAAGTTACTCCTTTACCATTTGCCTACTGTTTGCCACCTCTTCATATCCTCAAGATTCAGTGGTGAAATTGGTGGAAAATAAAGGATAAGTAAACCAAGAACGAGGCTGAAAGCCGAAGCAAGGGAGTACTTAGAGAAAGGAGACGAATTTGCGGGAATGGGGGTTATCGGCGGGAAGGAATGCAAATATTCTGAAAGTCACAAGACCATGCGTGATCTCCAATTGGCATTTTTAATCAACACATGTCTCCGTCACAAACTATAATATCTATTGCCACTATAGCAAAGTAATAAGAATTGTTTCCAACCAATGCTGCATTTTCTGTCAACCTTTCATCCCGCGTAATGATTCAAGTCTCCAAACCGCCATCGTTCTAATCTCATCTTACCACCTCCATCCCCGCACCAAATGGCTACATATTTATCCAAATAGTCACTTACCTCCCCAACTCTGCGTTCTTCGCCTCCCCGCCATGAAGATTAGAGCCGCAGAGGTGAACTTAACAAATAAAATTGCACAAACCCTTCACACGTCTTGACGATAATGCACAACCAACAGGAGAGGACGTCCCATCTCCCATGCAGGACCAAAACGTCGCATATAACCTGAGCAGGATACTGTATGGAAGTAGCATCGACAAAAATACATCAGAATAAATGAGTGATCAACAAAGTCGTCAAATAAAGTCAACCTACAGTATTTTGTGCTTTGAAATCTCTGGTGGCGATGTATGTCCAGAGTACGGTTCCAAGTAATGGTACGCAGTCTTTGAAGTGTTTCTAGCAAAGTACACCAATTTCATCTTTGTTAATCAATACATTATCGAAAATATAATAACCACGACGAATTAACATCGTCCTCAGTTATGATTTATGTCCATATTATTTGTCCTTGTCAGTACTGACACCATCATCTCATTATTTCTAAACTCGTATTCATACCCATGATTACAACTATTAGAGCTCTTTGTCGCTTTCCTATCCTACTGGAAATTCTGTCTCCATCCTGACACCCTTTTTAGGTACACTATCAGGAAGTACCTTCACTATGAGGGATCTCCCCTAACCTGAATAAAATTGTTCAGCAATAGGAAGAACATAAAAATGAAGAGATTAATGGAATTTGCTTTTCATACTTAACAGTGATGGATCTCTCCTAAGCTGAATTAAATTGTCTGGCGATAGCAAAAACACTATAAAAGAGCAAACGGAAGTGGAAGATGTCCTTCACCAGCACCAGTAGGCATATAAATCCTACTGTATTCCTTTAATAGTGCTTTTTTCGGTCCTAACAAAGATCCCTAATTCTGACACCTCAAAGGGTCATCAAAGTTTATCCATCCACAACTAAGCTGTGAGTTACCCTGTTATGTCAGGTAGAAACAAAATTATCACAGTTTAACTTAAGGTAAAATTCTTGTCCACGTTCCTCGTTTGCCAGATCCATCCTCCTTTGCCTACCATTTCCATTGTTTCCCCCATCCTCTTGGTTACCCTTGCCAAATTCCCCAGCCACGCTGAAAACTAATATCCTTCTCTTCCATATTCTTCTTACAGTCATTCCCAGCATGCAGTGGCACATTACTCGTATTCTCATTCATTTTCGCTGTTTGCGGCTGAATATGGGAAATACAGACAATGTCTTCGCACTAAAAAAGGTCATACTTCTACACAATTTAATAAAGCCTCACTTCCATCCAGAGGCAAGAACAATTTTTTTGTGAACATCTATGGAGGAGTGTACAGCCAGGGTTTGCTACCCTTAACTTGAGCCATCGGATTGACTGTCAGATAGGTTCGTGAAGCTGCATACAGATGTTTTTTGTCATATCAGGTTGAGCCAGAATCTGGGGACAAGGATGATGAGTGAATGTGTAGTATCTCATTCCATCATTTTTTTTTTTTTTAATTCTCTGGACCCTACCTCATCCCACCTTGGAGTGGGAAAGGAATTCTGGATGATAACGATGACAACTGCTTCCTGTTTGTGGACAATCTTGCAAATTTCAAGCAGCATATTCTGCAGATTATTGTGATACTGCAGTCTCCATAGCACTGCAGTCGTCCTGTGGCAAGATGCCTTAACATGGAGTTTGCATAGTTCAGTTCTCCCAAAGGAGAGTGGAATGCGAGAAAATGGCAACATCTGCATGTAGTCCACTGGGTTCATGTCTAAATGAGCCTGTGGCCCAATGATATCCATAGTACCAAAAGATAATTCAGAGACTTCATACTCCCTTCTTGGATGCTACATTTACCAGGATTTCTGTTTGGCTTCCTCCACCTACACATATTGCAATATTCATTAACCATACAAACTGCTCCTTATTTTCTCTCAAAATAAAGCTGCAAAGTTAAAATTCTCTACATAGGTCCATCCTTGCTCATTCTCACCTTTGCATTTACTGTCCTCACTTTGAGCTGTAACACCACCCCATTACAACTCAAAGGGGAAATTGGTGGGCTGCAGGAGGAGGACAACTTCAATCTGCAGTCCACCAGATTCACATTCAGATAAACCTGGAGTTGCAATTACCACAGTGATAATTAAACAACCATGGTGTCATGGCACGATCTTGTGTCACTCCTACTTTCACTTACATTTGTACACTCCTGTATTTCAGATTAGAAAACTGAGGCACTGGAAACAAACCTTGACTCAAAATATTTATTGCTTTGCCACAACAGCATGTAGCATTACAACACTTCTTGGAATATTGCATACACTGATGCAGATACATTAATTCTGAATAAAACTTCTTTCCCTAAACCCTGACTTAGCATCTGTACCTCACTGGACACAAGAAGCCACCAGCCCGTAACTGATATACCAATCAATTATTGTATGCTTGGCAAACCACTAAATAAGCATACTTGTAAATAATGTAAGCATCACTCTTATAAAATGACATAAGCAATACATGCAACTTCCATAACCCAGGAATAACAATTTTCCAGTACATTACAGTACAATACTCTCAGTACACATACAAACTACTGTACCAATTAAGTTTAGTGGACTAGCTGGCTTCTGCATGTGCCACATGACTAACACTTTTTAAAAAGTAAATGTCCTTCCTTCCCTTCCCAGGACAGGTGTATTTCCTTGCGATCTCTTTTATTCATGTATCATATTACTTTGCACATCCCCATTTTCTACAGTTACATCATCTTCATAAATTTCTACTCTACTCAAATAAATTCTGAACTATCACTTGGTTCCTTTGGTAATCTATGAGCTAAATTAACATCCATTAAAAAACTATGATAAAAGTATAGGTAGGTAAGTCGACTGAGGTAAATCTTATCCATACAATCCACCTTCTTTCTTCACCTGCTAAAACTGCTTCAAGCTAAATGAGCTAAATGAGACTAAAGCTAGTTGTAAAATCTCAAATATATGGCAGGACAAGGTAACATCACTGAAAACACAAGGCCTTCATCAATTCAAAAGAAAATAGAATCCGAAGAAAACTTAAATGGGTCCTAGATGCACGAAGAATGACACAGATAGACAAATACAGATAATGACAGTGAGAATCTTTACTATTCTGTTTTTACTCTAACTTGGCCAAGATTTTTTTTTTTTTATAGCTTACTTCCAATAACTCTGAGGCAGAAAAAGACAATAATACAGCTCTACATCCTTTCCATACCATTTCTTTATGGCTACCATCATATTCTAGTGTTAATCTGTTGTTATAACTCAGCATTCAAGATGGAGCAATGGCAATTTTAGGCCAAGCTAAGAGTAAAGACACTGTAATTCCTAGGTTACAATTCTGAAAGGCTTTGATTTTCTCAGAGTGACTTAAAGGTGCAAAATATATATACTTATTGTAACTACATAGCAAATATATATATTTATTGCATAGTTACTATCAATAAAAATTATATAACATACTGTCAAATACCATCCATATCATATAACAGTAATCAGCTCCAAGAAATACAGCAAAACACAAGAACAAGTACACGTTTCACTCATGTCGCTGCTGTAATTCCAACAGGCTCCAACTGATGAACTTGGGGATATGGTGACTGAGTGGTGAGAGAAGTGGTCTGCTCTCTGGTATAAGCTAGTTCAATCCCAGGCTGGGGCAGAGAACAGTTTGGTGATTTAAATTTTTGTTAGAGCAGATTTTACTTATCTTCCACAAAACCCCAACATGTCTTTGAAACATCCCTACTAACTAAATCACACCAGTCCAGAATGAAACAGACCAAGCACATAATCAACATGGACAGTCGGTATCAGTGCTGAAATGATAAACAAATAAAACAGCCCAAGCATGAATTCAATAAAAGTGAAGGTGTACAACACGTAGTGGACTGCTGAACCTTAAGGAACTGGATATCAAATCTACACCACGAAGAGAACAAAAATTGCCTCCCCCCCTTAAAAAAAAAAAAAAAAGTTGAATATTCATAAATATAATGATGAAGCATAATATTATGGTGATCTATGTCAGAGACCATAAATTGTGACATGTGGTAATGCAGGAAGACCTGGGTAAAGTAAAATTTTGTGTTGGTGTCATACTAGTTTAATTCCTTCACTACGATAACAAACCTTTCAGTTTAAATACAGTAATGCTACCACCAGAATATTTTATCGAATATGTTTATGTGAAGCTACAGAATAAGGTGAAAGTTTATGGAGTATCAGATAGTGCCAGGATTCCAGGGACTTGAATGATGAGTGAATGGAGGCGAAGCCCATAGGAGTGGGCAAACTTGGGCTGTCTGGACGTTGCTCCTCCTCACCCTGCCCTAGGGTGGTAAAGGAGGTCTGGATGACGATAATGATGATGATGGTGATGATGATAGAAAAGTTCTATTAAAGGTACTGAGGAAAGCAGTAGACAATCCCTTGTGTAATCCTTCCAGTTCAAAAAGTATCACAAAACCTATACAAAATTGCCTGGGGGTGGTAAGAATAAAATACAAAAAAATACAACAGACTGAAGGCTATGTGAGGGACCACAACATGATCAAGTAATATGGACTCCTGAGGGATACTTTCATTGGCACACACATCCCTGAACAGGATGACTAACTAAAGCTGCATAATGTTTGTCCCAAAATATTCTATCTTATTCCTCTCTAAAATCTGACTGATTACAGCATCAAAAATCTCTTATGAAGACAACACTGTAGATGATGTATAAAATAGGGTAAATATATTACTCTGACAATTACTCCAATACAAAAATCAAAAATTAAAAACTAGAATTCTACTAATTCAAGTCTTATATTGCAAAGCAATATATAAGTAGTTGCTTTAGCAAACTGTAAAATTTTTCTAAAAGAATAAATTACTTCCTGTCCATTATTATCAGCATTTGTGCTAGCAGTTTCTCAGTTAAAGACAAATTAGGTAACACAGTTACATGGTACCTACAATAGGTACAGTCACTCATAAAAGAAAAGACCCCCCCTGAGCGAGAGGCAATATTTTTCGCGGCTAACAGTGATGGTAACACTGTACCTGACGTCAGAGATGTGGGGGTGATGAGTGACAATTGAGGGGCAACGGTTGTGAATCTACTCGAAACACTGACTCACTCCGAATTTTGAAGAACTTTCTCTCTCTCTCTCTCTCTCTCTGGATCACGCATTAATATGGTATGTGATCACTTCAGATATGCAATAAAACTGTCAATCATGTAAAGATAACCCGTTCGTAATTAGTTGATAACGTATCACTTTAATCACAGGTATTGTTTAAAACCAGATATTGGGAAGTAAGGATTGGAAAACATAGAGTGGTTCGTGCCATGTCTGTAATGAGATGCAAGGTTTCATATTCAAGTATACCAGAGCCGTAGAAGAATGTTGATTCATGCAGGAAGGCAATATACTCTCGACCATTAGCGGAAAAGGTAAGACATCCCTTTTACTGTATGGATAAGGTCTTTGATACTTCATAATTTATAGTTCACTGTTCCCTGTAGCATAGCCTACTATATTTACGGTGTAGGTTATTGCTCTACAACATTTGTCATGATATTGTTTTCATTATTTCCAAAGAGATTTTCCTTACTGAACAAGTGCATAAATAATCAAATGATACACACCGTATACAGAGTACAGAAAAGTGACACACACACACACACATCAGAGCAATGGGGTTTAATATAATTATAACAAAGAAAGCAAATGATTGTAAGGGGTAGTAATTTATAAGGGTAGGCTACAGAACATGGCACGAATGTGTGTATGGTTATAGGCACCTCTGGTATGGTTTAAAACTTGATACAGGAATGAATTTAGTGTATGTTTAATTGATTAGGAAATTATGCCTAATCCCTATTATCATATGAAATGGTAAATACAGTGGCGTACGTAAAACATTTTGCAGAATGGAGCAACCTAGACCCAGAAATCGGCAGAGGGCACACATTCCCATGGGACGTGCGGATCGGGCCGAGATAATAAGCGCAAGGGCAGCCATCATTGGTATGCGGGACGCCGGCATGTTACAGAAAGCCATCGCCCGGGCAAGAGGTGTTACTATTAAGACAGTAAAGAGGTGGATACGACGATGGGATGGAGAGGACACGCTTGCTACTCGACCTAGAAGTGGACGCCCACGGATTTTGTCTCCAGCAGATGATCAGCGACTGATAACAGCTGTGATGAAGAGACCTCACACATCAGCTGTTGACCATACACAAGAACTACAGTTTCCCTGTAACCCAGAAACCACTAGGCGTCACATAAATGAGGCAGGATTGAAGTGTTCAGTTACTGCACAGAAAGAAAAATTAACACAAGCAAACAGGGAATTGAGGCTTGCTTTTGCTGTATGATATACCCAAGATATATTTGACCAACAGTTTTGGAAAACTGTAATTTGGACAGATGAGAAAAGTTTCTCCACAACTGCTGCTTGTAAACGTGTGTGTTGGCGTCCACCAAATACACGGTATGAGGCACAAAACATCCAGGAAGTGGGTACGAGTGGACGCTGCAGCTTGTCTTTTCATGGCTGGATGTGGCATTGGGGTCTCGGGTATTTGACAAGGATAGACGGTAACTTAACTTCTATGAAATATGTGGAAATACTTAACCAAATTCTGCCATCCATTCGTGAGAAGGCAATTCCAGCCCCGAACCCGATACGACTTGTTCATGATCGATCCCCTGTCCACATGAGTCGTGTAGTAAGGGACTGGTTCCGTGAACATCCGGAAATTGAGGTATTAGAGTGGCCAAGCAAAGGATGCCACATTAACGTTATAGAAAATGTATGGGCCATGATGGTCAGGACATGGGATGTTCATGACGAAAGAAACCGCGAGGCCATTGAAAACCATGCAATAGCGGAGTGGGAGAATACCAGACGCATCCCTAACTACACTCAGCATCTAGTAGAGTCCGTTCCCAACAGACTTAATGCAATCATCGCTGCAAATGGAGGCTGGGGAAAATATTAATTGTCTGACCCACTTCTAGTGTCAAATTCGAATGCTGAGTATTGTATACGAAGGTATAAGTTAGACATGGAGTAATTACTGAAATATTCATGTTTAGTTCTGCTATACATCTGAACATCTTTTGATGTTATGTAGTGTAATTTGGTATTGTTATTTAATTTATGGTACGATTTTCTCAATGTTACGGTAATATTCCTTAATATTGGTATTGTTTATCATGGTATGATTAAATATATATCTTTTGTGAATGGAAAATATTACTTAATATTTTTGAACCTATACGTATCCCATTAAAACAGAGCAAAATGGAAACATATATAACCTGTGTTTTTTTTTTCCTTGATGCCAGCTATAGTGTACCAAAACCATGTTATCAAATGAATGGGCTTGTGTTCCGTGTGTCTATAACCACGATAAAAATGACCATGTGGTATTACAGGAGATAGAATATTTTGTGCTCGACACACTGAGAATGAACTGCAGATGAAGCTTCCCCCCTAAACACCACTGAATACCCCCACACCTGACGTCAGTTACACTGTCACCAGACCAGATATCACGGGAGTTGAAAGATGTCTTGGCCAGAGGGGGTCTTAACTTTTATGAGTGACTGTACTCACACACAAGCACACATACATACATTGGAATTGGTACTGGAAAACTTCTCCAGACTTAGACAAAATTCTTCATAAGCCAGTTTTTTATGCCAACCTGAGCTACAGACAAGACTGTTTCAGGTAAGCCTGATGATGTCATTGCCTCCAACTTTTTCTTCCTAGCCATGTCATCATTGGTCCCAAGTACTTTCTGTAACTGATGGCTTTTTGAAGAATTAATCAACCACTGCTTCTTGTTGGTTGCATCCTTCTCTTCCAATCTGTTGTCCCTTGAATGTCTCCCATTGCCCAAATTTTCAGACAGAAGCCAAGGTTGTTCAGATTCAAAGAAGGTGACCCTCGCTGCCAGATTTTTTGTGGCAGTGTCCACAGTGTTCTTACATGGGTTATCAAGAACCCAGCCGGTGTTGGTCTCATTAATGTAACTTACTGACACTTTTTTCAGTGCCTCAGTCAAGGCCTCAGTTGTGATTACATTCTCTTTCTCATCCTTGCCATTCTCTTTCTCATTTTCTTTTTCCTTTGCTTCCTTTGTTTTCTGGGATTTCATGTTCTTAAGCAGCCAGATGTTAGAGTGTGTGGAAAGGGGATGGATGCGAGGTGAAGAAGTGGAAGAAGAACAGCCAGTGAGCTTCAGCCAATTATCAACTGGGGACTGGTACATGACTCTCTTGACTGGCACAGGCAGGTTTGGCCGTTTTTCATGCTGCTTCACTAGCCAGCCACAATTTTCTGAGGCACGAATTTTAACCATATGACCTATAACTGAATCCACATCTTCAGCCTCAGAAAACGTTCTCTTCCGACCAATCTTGGCTCTGTAGTCTGCAGACTGCTGAAGCTTCTCCAAGGCAGCTTCCCTGCATTTGTTTTGACATACACAGTCACGGAATGACTGACATACTTCATTGGCCTGGCAAACTGAGCTAACCTGAAGCTGCTGTTCAAGTGCAGTTTGAGTAGTAGTAGGCTTGGTGCTCAGCCAGCGAGATTTTTCGCCAACATACATATGCAAGTTTTCAATTTCATAACCTGAGGCAGAAGTACTGCAGCCCTCCTGAAACAAACCATGTCATGAATTAACAGGGTGTAGGAAAAAATTTGGGTAATCACTATTAATGCATTAAGCAGATTTTTATAAACTTTTAAACACTGATCTAAGTCAACAGGAGTTAACTGACTTGGAAACATAAGTGAAAAAAAAAAGCCTAAACACAAGCCTGGATGTAGCTTTTCAAAGCCATTCTCTATTAAGTAGTTCCTAAGAAGGAGTTCGACATCAAAGATAATTATAATTATGACAATGATGATGATGATGATGATACGACACATCAGCACTGTACTGAAATAACTGTACTTTAATGGTTTCTTATCCATATACAGAAATCCTTTATATAACTCTGAATAAGCAACTTTTGGTGCTGCAGACAAATGCATTATGACCGTGGTACCGAAATAAAAGAGAGTTGCTCCGTTATACAATGTTCCTCAACTCCCTCCCTATCCCCAATTCAAATGTTTCTCAACTATGAAGGTCAACTTCAGCCTGCAGTACACCAGGTTCAAGTTTAAATGAACCCAGGGCAACAACAGAGAACTTTTACATACGTTGTCATAAACTCTTCCATCTGAACACATCATGTTATGGTTCTGTGAAATCAAGACCTGCTGTATTTTACCTTTTCAGATCCATAATGGCTGGGAACAATTTCAATGCTAGATGAATCAGATCTAGAGCCCGGAGTGTTGTCGGTCACCATGTCAAAACCATCCACTTCTTCACTTGGGCCAGTCCCCAGCTGCAGTCCCGTCAACCAAGAAGCTATGTCATCCGTCTTGTTTACCATGCCGCTAGGTACACCACCCTGTAAAATGCCAGCTGCTATGAACACTACACAAAAGTTATACATGCACTTCACAGTACATCATACATACATACATATCAATACATTCCCCTATAAAATGAATACAGGTAATCATCATCGTAAATGGGGATGTTAAAAGATGTAACTTTTTTCATACAATTCATACTGTACATTGACAGAAAATAGGTATCAACCTTACAGGTAATGATTAATAAGCAACCTTTTTCCAAAATTTACTGTGGACATGAAAAAAAAAATAGATAAATACTGAAAATCCTAACCCTACCTGACCCGTGTACTGGATGCACTTTAAAATACTGTATAGTACAGTACTGTACTATGGTGAAGGGGCAGTTAGTGTGTGTATAACACAAATGTATAAAAAAATAAATAAATAAAACAGTTTGGTGAAGAGGCAGCTAGTATGCTGCAAAAAGTATACTGAAGATATAACAATATGGTGAAGAGGCAGCTAGTATAATGCAAAAAAGTATACAAACTGGCAGAGGCTGAATGTGGAGGGTGCTGGAAGTCTGGAGTTTGTTCATTATTAATACCATCACCATTAATCCTCTCAAGCACCTCTGACTCACTCTAAGCTGCACTAAATCATCTGGTATTAACAATATAGAAAACTCAAGTTGCCTCCATCAAGAGAGGGTAAAAAAAAAACCACCCACCTTTGCAGGGGTATGCTTGCTGGTGGTGTTGGCAAGTTGGTTCTTAGCAAGCCATGAGTGATTGGTGAGGCGTGGGAACTGGACTGTGACATGTACTGGAGCCCCCGGCACACACATCGCACCAGCAACACTCTTGTGCAGAACATCGTGGTCTTCATCCTCATACTCCTCAACACTGAAATATAAGTATTTTAGTCTGGAGCACCAAATTCCTTCAACCCTTCAGCCATAAAAATTAGCTTTAAATTTACCTTCTTTAAATTTTGTGAGCATTGACCATGCCAGTAGGTGAAGGTCTTTTTATCTTATGGCAGTTTTACATGGGTCACAATCTTGAGCCATTTCCCTGCCCAATCTCCTAGACCAGAGGCTTCCACACAGCACTTAACCCTACAGAACAAGATAATCACAAATGCACAAACAGCTTTCTCTTTCACCTCATAAAACCCCAACAAATGATTTTAAAAATGCAATAAATCAAGTGGCAGGACAAGATCACAAGTATTCACATTAAAAACCTCAGTCCTACAGCCATAAACTGAAATCTTCAACTTTTCCTGGATGTCACAGTCCTGATCCAACGAAGGGAAAGCTATTAACCCTTTGAGATTCCGATGACAATTTTTGGTGTCATTTCAAATCCAACCTCAGAGATTCCAATGGTGAATTTATTGGTAATTTTATGATACTTTTGTAAAATATTTACCATAAATCACGTTTACATGTCATAATGAAGAGACTCGGTCACGATGTAGAGGAATGCTTGCTCTGTGCATGGCAGGTACTGTGCAGCTAGAATGAATCATGGCTTTGTTACTTTATTACTTTATTCTTGGTGAATATTTTTCTATGGCAAGGCATAAAATTTTTAGTTTTTGCCCAACTTCAACTCGTCCTTTGGACTTTTTATTTTCTTTGTTTTCCTTTTCTGAACAAACTATGATAAAGTACAATTATTCAGCTTTAAAGTGACACCAAAACCAGCATTCTGTCATAAAAAAATGTATTTATACTGACTGATCACATAGAGATAATGAAGCAAATATGCAGCCAAGAAAGATAAAAAATTGTGCCTCTTTTTCCTTTTGCTTTATCGTGCAATAAAATGCAGAAATAACCATAATCTATATACAGTATCATAATAAAGGTAACTTATTGCAGTTTTCCAAGGTTTAAACCAGATTTATATATCTTTACCTCTTTTTTTCGCCGAATATTTAACTACGGCATGGTATAAAATTTTTGGTTTTCGCCTAATTTCAACTCGTCATTTTGACTTTTATTTTCTTTGTTTTCCTTTTTTCTTTAGTACACCATGATAAAGTACAACCATTCAGCGTTAAAATAACACCACAACCTGTATCCTATAATTAAAAGTTAATTTACACTGACTGGTCAAAGAAAAAGATTGTGAAGCTAAAATGTGGCTGTGAATCACAAAAAATTCTGCATCTTTTTCCTTTTGCTTTACTGTGCAAAAACAGGAAGAAATTACCATAATCTATAGACCATTGCAAAGGTAATTTATTGTATTTTTGCATGGTTTAAACTGGACTTTTTTTCTTTTTTTTTCTGAATACTTTTCTACGGCATGGTATAAAATGTTTGGTTTTCACCTAAATTCAATTCGTCACTTTGACTTTTTATTTTCTTTGTTTTTCTTTTTTGAACATTCTACAATAAAGTACAACCATTCAGCTTTAAAATGATGCCAAAACCAACATTCAATCATGAAAAGTGTGCAATCAAAGAAAAATATAACGGCGCGAAGATGTGGGTCAGTGCAAGAGCAGTTGACTCTTGCACAGACATAATCTGCCTGGCCCAGACACCTGATAGGGTTAACAGCATACCCAGTAATGTAGGTCACACTAGGTGGTACAAACACCAACACAGACATATACCATACATTTTTGTGCAGCAAGTCATCATCATCATTTTCATCCACCTCAACACAAAGCTTTATAATAACCACTATTAACAAAGGTAACTTGCATACATGAAAGTCCTTATAACAACTATTAACACTAACAAGAAAAATTTTATACACACAAGTCCTTATAACAACTGCTCTAAACACTAAAAAGAAAGATTTAAACACAAAAGTACCTTGTTGGAATAACTGGTGAGGTGTGGTGAGTGATTCTTTCCGGCAACTGAACCGAGCCAAACTTGGAGATTGCAGAGGTGAGTGGCGTTTCATCGAACTGCACCATCACTTCACCCATGGACTGAATGTCTCCTTGCCTGAAATAAACATATATACACTTGTTTGTTGCTTACAAATGCTTCATTAACAGAACTAGGTTCTTGATGAATTACTTTATTCTTCACTTAACTTCTTGCATCTGGGTGATATCTATTTTGTAAGTACTTTTGACCCTATTACATGGCCGTATTGAACTTACGAAAGCATCTCACCCTGAAGGTTTTATCAAAGCTATTTTTTAACACTTCCAGTCTGAACAGTCCATCCTGAGCTGCAAACCATCATCAGGAGATAGCAAGAATAAAATGAAAAAGAAGTCCCAGGCTCAGAAGGTAAAACTTTACCTTGATTCAATATACTGTAAACTTTTTTTGATGCCAGAAACTGGTGATTTTATGTTTTTAGCCCCAATGTCTTGAAGCAAAAAGAAGCTCTATCACCTACAGTAGCATACCATCAATACATATTCAAAATTTTACAAGAGAAGTAACTATCAATAACATTCAGTAATTCTAATCCTTTGAATCCAAGTGGCATGCTTTACAATTTCATTCAGCTTATGAAAGACCTCTCATATTTCAAGGGGTTCACTATGGCTGTAATAAACCCTCCAGTACAAAAAGTCTGACCTGTGCTGAATAAAACTGACAGGAAATAACAATAAAATGAGAACAATGTCCCAAGGTTCAGTGCAGTAAATACTGAGGATACTATTACACAAGACATCTTTACCAAAATAACTCATGTTAATGGTATTAAAGGGATAGCTCATTCAGTTTGTAAATCTGCTTTTAACTGTCACCTTGTCTCCCATGTACTCATGGCATGAGATTCTAAAACTGGATCAAAATACTGTACATAAACTAAACCAAAGATTCTTTGCACTATCGTTCTGACTCTTTTTCCCAAATACGGATCCACTTAACCCCTCGGCTGTGTATAGCATTCCAGAAATGCCAATCATTAGACAGCGTCATACATTTCATAAGAGCCGCATGAAATACAGTGAAGATTTTTGGTTATTTTTCGCACCTAGTACAGACTTATGCTTGATTAGTGGGTCATGAATTGTCACAGTGGAGTGTAAACTTTGTCTGACTAAAACATTATCATGTTTGTTTAGGTATAAATGGGTCAAAACACATGATGAAAACAATTTTTTTAACCGGTTTTCCCGCACCACGAACAAAGGAAATTTTTAAGGCCGCTACAGACTAGGGGTGAAGTATCCTATTATTGGTACCTAATATATTAATACAATTAAAATATTTATTTCAGAATAATTAAATCAAGTAATCTGGATGTAAAAAACAGTGAAAGGTTGGTACTGACAGCATACAAAATACTGATGGAAGAATAAGTGGAATACGAACAAGAGTGACATGGAAAGATGGCAAAGAGTAGGTGAGGATGTGAAGCAGCTGTGATGAGTGATGCCAGAAGCTTTAAGCGGCTTCTGTCATGGCTATCCTGGATAAATTTTGTAACTGGGCATCTTGCAATACACAGAAAATATCTACTGATGGAGTACACGAATCAATAGCCATCCAAAAGTAACATAACACTCAGTTTGCAGCAAATTCATTTATCTGTTTATCTGCTGCCTTACTAAGTTTTTTAAATACAATATATGAATGATTTCAGTATATGAACTGTTTGGAAAAACCAACATCATATGAAAACCAAGAAAAACTTGTATCATAATCATCATCCAGACCTCCTTTCCCAACCTAGGGCAGGGTGAGAAGTAGCAGTGTCCAGACAGCCAAAGTTTGCCCAGTTCAATGGACCACCCTTCTATTCACTCATCATTCAAGCCCTCAAAATCCTGGGTCCATCAAACAAGCCAAAAAAATTTCACCTGGTTCTGTTGCTTCATATATACTTGTACATCCCCTAATAATGCTAATACAACAGCCTCCTTTTATGTTAGTTCATTTTCTAAGCAATAGGCAAGGTCAATTAAGGATCAAAAATAGACAACCTATTATCAAAAACTCACATATCGATGTCCTCAACAGTGATCTTGGAGAGGGTCGAGGCATCATCACGGGAACAGCGGTTGAGAAGGTCACGTGTGGCTGTCAACGCACCCTTCTTATGCATCAGACCTGCCTGCCTGGACCTCAGACCTTCACTCTCCAAGTGGGTCACAACCTGTATAACGCAGTTCGTTATATAGTACTGTTCATTCTATAGTACTTACCATTATTATTCTATGATATGAAACACTAAAATGTAATAACTCCTCACTTAACACTGTATGTGATCCTAAAAACACTCTCTATGCAAACAACATTTTAAATCACCGACATGACCTCACACCATCTTTCAAACACCATTTTAAAAGATATATGGTATGATGTCAGGACTTCACCTTTCAGGTAGCTCGATCGGTAGAGAGTTGGCTTGCGGTCCCGTGGGACCCAGGTTCGAATCCTCGCTGGT